>JAAGAY010147825.1:0-124086 GCA_011801015.1 Ardeotis arabs
AATTGAGTGTCTATTCTAGACCTGCACCTCAACTGACTGATTTTTTTTCCCTTATCTCCACACTTGGCAAGCATTTAATAGTAATTAAAGATTTCTCTAGTCTATTCAAAGGGCAGTGACTTTGATTGATAGTCACTGTCATGAAAACTGGAGGATGAAACCTTTGAGTGAATTTCCTTGAAGAAAAGCTCTGTAGATAATATGTTCTAAACTACGACGGAGACATATTTTTACCACATGCCAGTGTTGCTTAGAAAGATGGTACAAACTACCAGAGATTGGCACAATGAAAGAGATTTGCTGCAGCCATCTGAATTTCTCAGTGATCTCAATTGCCCTGGGGTATCTCACCCTCTCAATATTGCTTTAGACTCCTTAGTGGTATGACATATCAACAGAAAATCAATAGCAATAAAACTGCAGTGAAGCAACCTTCATTGCTGAGAAATTAAGACAGAAAGTGAATCTCATGGATTTCAAAACAATGACGAGAGATGACAAAAACCAGCAGCAATGGTAAAAGGGCAAGAACAGCGAAAGGGTCTCCATGGGTCATCATCGCAAAACATTATTCCTGTATACATACACTTGATTTAGTGCTAGTTACAAAAGATCTATAGTACCACAAAGCTAATAAGTCACTGCCTTGGATGACAGCCTTAGCACCTGTGCTTCATCAAACAGCAGGAAGCCTTGTAAATTACCTGGAGAAGCAACCAGTGACCATACAGCATGCCTGGGAGAATCCTGCAACTCCCATTTCAGCACACTAATAAGGTTCATTTCATTTTCAATATTATTGAAGCCCACATAAATACTTGATAGTCCTATTTATCCTTTTGGCCCTATTACTGTTTTTAGGATCAAGTTACATCACTTTTGCTTCTTGTGCTAACAGAGATGCATTATTCCTGATTTTTGAAGTAGTGCCAGCGTGTCTTAAGAACAGTCTGGAACATCTACTAATTTAAAAGGAAAACTAATGGCTAGAGAGTGATGTCATAGAAGATCTAGGCACTTCTATTTGAGGATAGATGGATTCCTTATTAATATGAGAGTGAAGTGACAGAAAAAACTTTAAAAGTATTTGACTTGCTACTGAAAGTCTTTGGTTTTTCTTAAGTAAAGCTGCACCAAACATTTTTTCCATGTTGATGACATTTACTTAGAATTGAATAGAAATATTAGATTGCGTGTCAGCATCAGGGAGAGAAATTTCACTGATGTGACTAGACCTCTATTTATGTCATCAGGAAACAATGTCACAGGGTCTTGATAGTGTGTAGATGAATGTGAAACAACGTAACCTCATGGGCTGCATCTCAAATTCCAGCCTGGAAATGTTCAAGATAATTCTGAGATTTATTGTTGCCAGCAAATTAAGTGATTTTGCACAGGTTTAAAAAAGTTTCAAAATGAAGAAAACATGAAAGAAGCCTGCTTCAAATATCAAGAGATGTGAGTTTACTCAGTGGATTTAAAAGTATTTGAAGATTAAATCTACCATTAATTCCACCTGTAAACAAATGAAAAAAAATAATAATAATTCATACAGAGGATGCATGAATGGCCACCAGTAACAAAAACCACGCAGGAAGGCACCAGAGAACTGAGTTCAGTTCTCATATTGCTGAGATCTGTTGCAATGTTTTTTGCTGAGTAGAACCTCCAAAGTACTGGAGATGTACCCATATACATATAGCACTGGTCTAGACCAGGTAAGGAGCAACAGAAAAATAAGCAGTAAAGTCAAGCCATGGTCCACCAAGAACATGGTTGAAATGTCCTGCTACATGACAGCTAGCAATAGCCCAGATTTATTAACCATAGCTATCATCACCTACCAAGGATGTCACATCAAATCTGCAAATGTCCCAAATACTGTGCCCATCAGTATTACTCGATTCTTCGTTTCATCTTCAGTTGGTTTACATCCATGAATGTGCTTCATCCAACTCCCTGCAATCTTCACAGCAGTAGCATTTTTGTATGAAATAAAGAATAACTTGAAATGCATAACATCTGCATCTTGAAGGCTTGTAAGTTTTTCACATGTAATTAATTTACCTAAGCAATCACAATCTAGATCATGAAACAGGCTAGAAAGCCATGAGACAGGGGAACTACCCAGGCTAAGCATAGAACAGAACAGGGCTCTGCCATCAACTACTACTCTGGCCAGAAGCTACAGTTTCACCCTTCACTTCAAGGCCACCTTTCCCAGTTGTGGACTCTCAGTGTTGTGCATGGTAACGTATTACAGCCTCAATATAAGCATGTCTTCTTAAAGTATACCTCTTGACAATTTGATCAGATTTTTCCCACTCACAGAAACTGATGACAACCTAACATCAGTAGAGATTTAATACAAGTGGAGAAAATTTGAATGTATGCCTTATGAAAAACACACAAGTGGGTTTCATCAGCTGGAGTACACCAATAGGAGGTCATTATCCAAGAAGTATCATGACAGCATTATAGCCTTAAGACTATTTGTAAAAATGGTACAAAGATTGCCCACTCTCGTGTTGGTCTATTCCTACAAATATTTTCATTAAGTATTCATTTTCTTTCAAGATGGCTCCATCATCACAGGACTGAGGTTCAGAAGATTAATGCTTCAAAGTCTCAGAAAACTGCAAATAAATTGCAAAGAATTTGCAATCTTCATTTCAGCCTGTATTAGCCATCTGCCATTCTACTTGCGTAATCAATAGGCCATTCCATTTGTTTCTCAACTTTCAGCTAAATTCTACCTTCACTAAATTGTCTTTCACGAGTGAAATAAACACCCAGACAAAACATAGATTGTTAGGAAGACCATAACTGATACAGCTTAACATTGCTTCAGCTTGTTGTATTAGCTGTACCAGTCCTGCTAAATCTAACAATCATTCTTTCTACAAAGTATCTGATTCATCACTCCCAGTCAGGAAACTAGGTACAGAAGAAATAGAGTAGGGAGCCCAAAGAAGTAAATAAATATGCAATTATTATTTGCAGCTTATAATTAGGAGTATGAACAGCTCAATGTAGAAATGAGGCCAAATACAGAACAACAACAACAAAAAAGTATACACATCTATCAGTCATAAATTCAAAGATCATCCAGACAGCTATATTCCCATAGCTTAATGAGTTACTAATCAACTGAGCAGCAGTCACAGTGTATGTGCAGGATTTTGGCCAGCTACACATGAAAACTGTTAGCTGAAACAACAAAGACATTTGTGTCATACTGAAAATGTGCAGGGAGCCAGTTACTATAGCTGAGCTGATGCATGTGAAGTTATTAAGTTAAATGTCTGAGCTTTTAATGAGAAAAAGACAAAAAGACTAGATCCACAAAGGAGAGAGAGCATTTAACAGCATAACAGCAAAGAAAAAAAAAAAAAATCTGAGCTTACATGGCTAGTAGCAGGTATATTTTTTGCAGGACCCACAACATGCTTATAAAAGAAATGGCTGAAAGACTTGGCTTAATCCATTAATTTAAAAGTTCTATAGTGGTTCTCTTCTCAATTCTAGGATTAAATTCTTTAACATTTATGGGATGCATTTCAACAACCTTCAGCACAATTCAGTAACATGTCATACTACGCCAGTTATGCTATCATACCACTATATTTAGAAACAATAGCATTTCTGATTCCTATATTTGACAAAAAGCCACGGATAAACTAGTGGTTAGATAAAATAGCAAACCATGCAAGAACTCATAGATATAAAAGTAGCAGCAGACAGACACTACATTAGTCATATCTGCTAGAAAAGGGGCAATCTAGAACCACATCATCACTGTTGCTGCCACACAGAGTGAGAAGCTGAGAGTGTGGAGAGAAGATTCAACTGTGCTGCAAGTTCTTTAACTCAGTAGGAAAGAAACACTGCAGGCAATAGCTTCTACAAGGGCTCAGCCTTTCCTTTACACATTCCTACTAATCTTAGAAAGCTGTCAGACTTCCCTCTTCCTTCCTCTTCACACAGGTGCTAGAAATACCTGTCTTCCCTTTGGATATATTAAAGGGTTGAGGAAAAGGACATTGCACCCTTACATTGCCAAGAACGGACTCTGCTTTCAGGCTTCCTTGCAGGATTCCACCGAAGCTCCAGCAAAACATGTCACTGCTGTAGGGTACAGACCCCTTCTCTGTCACTCACGCCTGTGCTGGCCCCATTAGCACTACTTCCATGCAGCTGACAGCTACAGCTGCCCGTCACTCTCACCGCTGAAGCCAAAGGAGGGAAGCAAAACCCTAAAGCTTGTTTTCTCATGCTACCCACATGCACCCCTCTTCCTCTCTCCCAGTAACCACTTCATAAAAAGCTTTAGTGTGCGTATTGTTTCACAGAGGCCAAACATCAAATTTCTCTTGAACATGACATCTCTTGATGCCCTGAAGCCTTTCATGCAAGCGGGGATTTAGGCACACAGGTAAAGTGAGAGCAGAGAAATTGTTCCATTACTGCCCACATTGTATCTGCAAACAAATGGCTCTGCGCTCCAGGCCTTCTCTTTTAACCAACAAGGCCAGCTACGCATTTGAAAAAGGTCATATTATATTCTTTAAAAAAACCCTGCCCATTTAGATCGATCTAAAATGAACTTTCCGGCATTAGATTGCTAACCTGTAGAACATTCTGGCTGCAGCTTTTATTGATTCCACCCAACAGTATTTTGACAAACAAGTTTAACATTGAAACCAACAGTTGCAATTTGGCAGCCAGGAGTTTCCTCTCTTTCATTCTAATAATGTTTCTGCCAGCACTCACTGTTCTTGTTATTCAAGGTACAGCAGCCATAACTCATGTCTCTGAGGCATTACTGTATGTATACTTTGGAGTAAAGAGGGCTCTTAGGATGTCTAATATGATGTCCTTTGCAATCTGTTATTAGAGTATGAATCACCTTGCCAGTTAATCATACCATTATGAATGCTGAAGACATGAAAACCAAGAGGGATTGAAATGCGTATATTTCCAGATTAAGAAAAGCTATTTGAAAAATACAAGTAGACTAGGGAAGATAGGTTTTGAACTGTGTTGAATTGGTGCACAAAACTGAAAAATTTTAATCAAAAGGGCTTTTTGCCTTAGTTGCTTGTAATGACACTGGGGGAAAAAAAAATTGAGAAAAAAAGGAAAGAACACACAAACTTCCATCTTCTGCTAAAAATGGAGATCTAAAAGGAGGAATTCGGTGCATTTGGATGAAACCCAATATAAACAAAAAACAATAGATAAATACATCAACCCTCTATTTACCTGCACTGTCATTTTAAGCTAGAAGAGGCTGATGCATTTAGTCAGAGTCATCATCAGTGCTGCATAGCATCATTAATCTCTTGCTTATTTATGTGTTAGTGTTCATTTTATCTTCCTTGCATGTACTTTGCTGCCACCTCCAGGATACTGTGGTTATAAGAAACCTGTAATCAACTGAAAGGTACTCTGCTCTGAGGTGCAATATTTCAAATCCTAAGTATGGCTTTAGTTCCACTTAACAAAATCACCAAAAAGCTGTTTGCAGACACCATCCACAAGCATGGCTGTCATGACGGCTTCCAGATGCAAAAGCTTCAGGCTGCTTGTTAAGAAAAGTAAAATGATGCTTTAAAATAATAGCCTATTTAGCATAATGCTTACAGAGGAAACCTTATACAAAGATATTTATGGTATATACTCATTCTGAAGGAGTCTTTTGTGATTGTTACTCCACCTAATTCCTGGAAAAGAAAGAGTAAACCTACAGTTCTTAAATGGAAGTGTTTTACAGACTTGGGATTATTTTTTTCTTTTTTTAAACTGTGTTAAGTCATTCAAGGCACATTGCTAGCCTTTTTCAAGTAGGCAATAGTTGCAGTGAAGAAAAGGTTCAAAATCTCCTAGAATGAGAAGGTAGTAGGAGTATTCTTCCTCCTTTATTAATGAGAGGATCAAGTTCAATTGGATGGAATATCAGGTATCATTAAGGAATGCCTTTTTCCAAAAACTGTAATGAGGTGTTAAGTCTCACTGCACACAGTTCTACACAGTGGACTGTAGAAAATCTGTCCTAAAATTAAGACTAACATTAGACCAGAGCAAAATTTTTTAAGATGCTATACAATTAGTAATATCTACTTAACATAATTCATGTACAACAGTAATTTTTTCTTCATATATAAATCTTCTCATCCCTTTCATCTTCTCTGTTACCTTCCTTTGGGTATGTCCCAACATTATATCAACATATTAATTCTATACTGTACTTTGCTCTCCTGACTGCATACCATGCACCTTCACTTGGTCACAATCTCAGAGCTACATTCACGTTGATAACACACTGGTAAGAGTTCTTTACCTCTCTATCTGAACATGAAGACATTTCCAAAATCTATCACTTGCCTTTTCTACATAGACTTTCATTGGCCCCTATATATTTATATTTCTATATTCTAGGATTTACAGAGCATGTAAAAAGCAAACAAAAGAGAGGAGTTTGAGAGAAGAGCAACACGAAAACTTCAGTAGAATACTTGCACGTAACTTGATATAATTTGACCCACAGTCCAGAAAACTGTGCATCATGTGTCAATATTTCAGAATATTTCAGAACTACTAAATAAATGATACCAAAATAAAAGTATTGCACTCAGAGTAAGGACTCAGCTGACTGGAAAATTCGTCCACAGTAGCCTGAATCGAAATAGTCAACTACTCTGGGACCTTGCACTAACACAATCATTTCCTGAAAATCCCTTTAAAAACACATAATGATACAGACTCTCTTTTGGTATCATCCAACCGGAAGAACTGAAATTTAACATTAATTTATTTTGTTCAAAAGGGAAACCTGTGGTAATTCACAGGAAATCAGCACTTCATCAACATGACATATTTGTGGTTATTATTTGGACAAGGGTCTAAGTGTCTACTAAAAGAAAGTCAATCACTCAGGTAGTAATAATAGAGGGAGGTAGATTCAGATTAGATATAAGGAAGACATTTTTTACAATGAGGGTGGCAGAACACTGGAACAGGTTGGCCATCCCTGGAAACATTCAAGGCCAGGTAGGATGGGGCTCTCAGCAACCTGATCTGGTTGGAGATGTCCCCGCTCCTTGCAAGGGGGTTGGACTACATGACCATTAGGGGTTCCTTCCAACCCAAACCATTCTGTGATTCTAAAGCTGGATCACATTTCTCTCACTCCTGTCAACTTGTACAGATGTATTACATGTTCATCACACAGAGACTTTTGCTGTCAATATTCAGTACAGTTATTCACCAGAAGCCATCAATACAACCTACACACTGTATTTTCTAACTGACAGGTCATGCATCAGCCACATGCTGTTTATTTGTT
Organism: Ardeotis arabs; assembly: GCA_011801015.1. Taxonomy (NCBI): domain Eukaryota; kingdom Metazoa; phylum Chordata; class Aves; order Otidiformes; family Otididae; genus Ardeotis; species Ardeotis arabs. Next base: position 7,349 of record JAAGAY010147825.1, read on the forward strand.
AGCTTCATTGATTTAAATGTTTTCTTATGCTTGCACTTGTACATATCCAGGAGGGGGACGATATTAACAGAAGCCCCACAACACAGATGCAATGAACTACAAACACATCATGAGATGAGTGTTCATGTCTTGAAGAGTAAGAGAAAATTAAATACTGTAAGTAAATCAAGCTGCTTTTGCCATCTTGATTAAAGCATAACAAGGTTTCAGGCATGGATGTCCTAACAGACTTTAAACACTCCACTTACCATGTAGTATCATCAATGTCTCTTCTTCACTTAAGCCCCATTTCATTTTTTAAAATACAAACATAAAAACTTTTTTTTTGTACTTCACATTGCTGTTGTGACAGCTAATATAGAGAGGAGAAAGAGTTCAAGTCTCCAGTGCAGAGAATGAATCACAGTTTCTGACACCTTTAAATCACCCAGGATTAAGCCTCTTCCTCATCACATGAGGTTGAGTGGAAACAGTTTCTTAGTGCTTAAAGGAGGATTTAATGCTCCCTCAGCCTTGCTTTATAAATAGTCTTCATGAGATTACAGTAACTACAAAAAATCAAGGCGTAACTTATAGTTTCACCCCACAACAGCAAAGGGGTCAGATTCCCTGTATTCTCTGAACATAGGCAGAAAATTTGTGGCATGAAAGAACACAGGAAAAAATCCTGATGAAGACAAAACAGAAAGGAAAAGATTAAATTAGTGACCACTGTGGACATAGTGTGACTTCTCTTTCAAGCTAAATCTTATTGAGATGAGAGTCCCAAGAAAGTTCCATTTAAACTAATTTAGCATAAAAAAACCCACTCGATATAATGGTGGCAATGTCTAGTCTCAACTGCCTCCCGCAATTTACTTTTAATCTATAATGTTCCTCACCTTCTGTGCAATTTCATGGCAGAAAAATAATACTTACAAAGGCTACTTTAAAGTAGTGTTTCTGGTTACAGACCATTAGTTGTAAAGACACTGAAGTACCCTAGTACTTCTATTCAAATGTAAATATTTTGATTTTTAACATCTTACTATTCAAAGCAAAACAAGCTATTCATTTACCACACTTTCTTTATTCAGAACACTCTGAATAATATTTACAGTCAACATTTAATTTTTCCCAAGGAAAGTAATTTTTTCCTTTAGTTCAATAATCACTGTCTTTCAAATACTACTAACACTATTGCTACTAAATATGATGGCATCCTTTTCAGAAATTATAGCAACTGCAGGAAGAGGTAAAATATTTCAATTACAAAAGCACATTGTAAATAATAAATTGGGCAGTCTATAACTGCTGTGCCTCAGGAGCAGCTGAAGGCAGGATCTTTGAAATAACTATAATTATTTCCTTGCTACCTTTTCTCTCAAGACCTTTATCAGTAATAGGTTAGTTATTCCCAATTCACATCCCCTCCCCACGTCCACTCCCTCCAGTAGGAATTCGAAAGGCCGGTACAGCAAAGGCTAAAATGCAAGTGCCGTCCATTCCGCATTTCTCTCAACGCACCTCGTTCAGCAAGAGACACAACAGAGAGAAGGAAAAGGGCAGCAGAGAAAAATCATCATGTAGAAGAGTACACTGGAGCTCACTTACCCACTCACTCCCAGGCATTCTGGCCCTCAGCAACCATGGAAGTCAATGCTGCATATTCCAGTAAGAACATACTGTTTGAGTAAACAATTGTGTATAACCTTTACTTGAGCCGATAGAAAATGATACAGTATTCTATTATCTACAATGACAAGTGATTTATTGGTATACTTTTTAGTCCTCAAAACTGTTTTAGGTATTACACTTCTCTACAACTGTACTGAATTTCTAACTCTATGGGCAATTCTAAGTCTGAACAAGAGTGCTAGAAATCCTTAACTGTTCATGATTTATTAGAGTGGTCCATTTTTTCCCCAATACAAGCTTCCTTAGGAAAATTTTTACAGCTACTTTACAACAATATTTGAAAGCTGATCTCAAGGTCCTGAAACTTGTTTTCATGGCAGATCTTTTACTTGTGTCTGTGCCCTCTCCAAGATTACACACAATCAAATGAGACAAAGGATACTTCTCTATCAATATTTTGATATTTTGTTTCACTACCATGCAGTTTAGCATATTTTACACCAAAGCATTTCAGATCTCCTCTAGGTTGCTAGCCAGCTGAATACAGGTAATCAACTTTAGAGATTCAAGATCATTCCGAAGTATTTCACAGTCATTTTTGAAAGTATCAACAAGGCTGCACTTTTCAAAAGTTCTCAGCAATTCTCCTCCCACTGTATTCCAGAAAGTTTAATTATTTGATATAGAAATAATTAGTGAAAGGGCAAATGTTTTAAATTCACGTATTGTTAATGCACTGGACAAAATGCAGTGCCTAGAATCATTCTGTTCTCACAGATATTGTAAAGGCATTTTTTCCTACCTTAACTGCAATTAGATAACAACCTGATACTTACACAATTAAAAAATATTTATTACAAAACAGAATTTAAGAACTAAACTACTTTCACAGAAAGTTTCAAATATTAACAAGAGAAAAACAATTCCGGTGCAAAATAATGTAAACTGTTTTCCCTCAAAAATGATCTATGATATATACAGAAGATCTATGCATTTGGGTTTCATATTCACATCGAGGTAGCCATGAGTGGAATACACGTGGCCTGAGTCTCAGTCTTTCAGTAAATCAGCTACCACTAAGTTGAAGTGGAAATATTAAAATTTACAATTGGCCATTGTAACAGTAGTTAGAGACAATATTGTCAAGTTTCCAGTAGTAACCTGGAGTGCAAAGTTACCTAAGTCACTTCTGTAGTGTTTAAGAACCTCCTTTCTTTAATACTACTTGCATGACTACTAGAACAGTTGCCTCTTCAGAAAAGACGTTTAAGTAATGCTGCTCAGTGTCAGCTCTTAAAAAGGGTAATCCTAAATATAATTGCTAGATTGATGCACTGTCTCTTTCACTAAATTTAATTTATATTTCCTAGTTTATGTTCAGATTTGCCTGCAGGTGTTCAATCACACTACTTCTCCTCTAAGATCATTTGTAGGTACTTCATTCCACTTTCTTAATACACAGCATGGTCTCCTTTTGTGTACTCTGACCCCAGGCTATTCTAAGTCTGGAAAAAAATCTTGTGTAGACAAATGGTGCAGTGTCTAAAAAAAAAATAAATAAATAAAATAAACAAGGAATAATGTCCCCGAAAGCCCCATTATCATTATTATTACTTTTTACATGTCTGTCTTCTAAGTCTTTTCTGTTCCCTTCCCTCTGACTTCAGGGGAAAGTAATGGAACTTTGACCACAACCTTTTTCAGTCCAGCCTCCTATGTACCAGCCATTAAAGTCAGGTTGCTCACAGAAATGGGAACACGCAGTAAACAACATCCTGCTTTCAGAGTCACAACTCCCTCTTCAGGTCTAGAGCAGTGAATCTGCCCACTACCTCTTGCAGATCTCTCATTCAAAACAGTATTAAATCTGGAGATGGGAGTTGGGGGGGAAAAAAAAAAAAAAAACAAAAAACCCAAACACATTGATTTTCTTTTATAAAGACAAGATAATGCTAGATAACACAAAAAAAAAAAGTTAAATAACCATCAAGTACATTTCCCTTTTCACTGCATTATGTACCTAAATAAAAAGGTAACTTCTGAAAAGTTTTTAAAGGCAAGTTTGGGTATTTTTGAATATTTCCGTTCTTAAGGGATGCTATTAAAGGAAAATGAAGCTTCATTTTACCCAAGAAGGCTTTCAAACATTTCTGAAAAACACATCAGCCTATAAAGAAAATGAAGCTCTCAAATCTCCAGTCCACCAAGCATACCCAAACATCGTGCAATTGCGGGAAACAAGCTCTCCATGAATTAAAAATCCCATTTCTTGCTCGGCTTTGCTCAATGATTCCATATGAACTCTGCAGGAGTTAGCTAATGTTACAAGTCTCCAGTCTTGGCTGACTGCACCTAGTAGTCTCTTCTTTTTTCTTACAGAACCAAAATAAAACCTGTGGAACACTCCAATAGAGTTACACAACCAGCTTTTGCCTTGGCCTGGATAATTCACATGACAGCATCACGTGACTTTTGTGAAGACTGTTCTGTGTGAACTGATTACGAAGTTCTTAAATCATATTCTCCATTCACTCAGTTTACCTGAAGAGTTTGCCAAATCTGTCCTCATCTTGCTAGATCTGGGAATAAATATATTCACAAATACATAACCTACAGAAAGACACCACGGCACAAGTGTCTCCTTTCTGTTATAATCAATCTGTTCTGCCTTAGAGAAGAACCAGTGAAGTACCTGAGTTCTTCTGAATTTTTCATTAAGCAAGATATGTACCCTTTGTTCCCTGTGAAGTGTTCTAGAATCTAATTACAGGCAGCTTGTTCACATAGCCTTCAGAAAATTCAAGGTATAAGACAAGTTACATAATTTTATTTAAAAAAAAAATAAAGCATGAGAAGGAATAATCTAATAAAACTAGTAAATATATCAAAAAAGTTTTGTTTCATTTTCTAACATATTCTATCTTTTTTTTTTAAGCAAAAGGTATATTCATGGAGTGGTTAATTTCCAAAGAAGGGGCAAGATCAAAATTTGTTGATGGTGCAGTGATAGTTACATATGAATCAGCTTTCAACTCAGAAAATAATTATGGGTGCATTTATACTTAAAAGCAATACAGCACATTAATTTTGGGTAATCATTCTCACAAGTTTCATCAAACTACGTCGTACATTGTTTCAAACTTAGTGGGAAGCTCATGAGATCTCAACTTGTCTGCGTTCTAATCTAATAGAAGGCAAAGATACAAAATTAAGAGACAGCTTGACAATACCCAAGGTTCCCCCTAAGGAAAAGCAAGTTATTTTGTTGCTTAGGTCCACAGCAGCGTGCCAAGCAGTGTTTATGAACTTGGATATCCTTCTTAAAATTGCAGTTTTGCAGTTAATGAGCCATTGATATACATACTTCAGAGATGCATAAAATTAGCACTGAGGTAGATTGCTGACCTAATAAGCTTCTCATTAGAACTTTTTCAGGTAGCATTTTTACCAAAGTCATAATGAAACCAAGACCCAGGGAAGGCCCATTGATTTCAAGGAATAGTCCCACTCTGTTCCATAGTGACCCCACTGACTTCAGCAGGATAATGAAGCTACCAAAGCATGAATTCAAACTCTGTGCTTGACAGCAGCCTGAACAGGCATTGAAATATAATCATTGTTTCACCCTCTGCAACCAGGATTACAGCACGTTCCTCAGGAACACAAGGGAACTGGCAATAAAGTTGCTCTTTATAAAAAGGACAGGTGCAGTAAAACATTGACCTTGGATTGCCAGAAATTTCCAAGGATATCATGTTGGCATTTTTCATGAGCACTAAATTCAGTTAAATGGAATGGGGTTTATTAGATTAATTGCCAATTATTAAATTAGCAGTGAAGTGATGATAGTACCTAAAATTCTTATCTTCAAAGCCCTAACTAAGCAGCAATAAAGGGTTTAACTGGAATCTAGTTTAGTGTGAACTTGCAAACACAGTAAGTTTACTGATAATAAAGTAAGCCCAAATATTTATTTTCTTATCAAATATATTTACAGAACTTTCTAAGAATGGACAACTTCAGTGCTATTTCAAAGTGCTATCAATCAGTTGCACTACGGAAGCTGAAAACAAAACCTGAGGGATATCCCATAATAATTGTCTGTACTGATGTGATATTCTTGCAATAAAGAACAATTAATGGACTTAAATAGCCACTCATTGTTGGGCCAGAAAAGCAAGATTCTCTCCCACGCCCCCTGTACTCTTTTTAAAGCAAGAAAGAGGACATTATGTAGAGGAGCACCAATATTAAAATTAAGTCTTTTGGTGAATTAAGACTTAAAGACAACTAAAAGCTGCTTTCAACATATACCCTTCTGACCTGTTTCACCAATATAGGCACACCTGGTTGATGGCACAAACCTACCGGGCTACTATGGAGTTGGTCTAGGAGTTAAAGACATACCATTAAGTTATTTTCTCACTTGAGAACGACCAACAATGAATCAAAATTCCTTATTTTTGAGTCATTATAAACACATTTCCTTCCACTGTAAAAGAATCATCATTATTTATCATGACCCAAGAAATACGGGAAATCATAAAGAATTGTGGTATCTATCTACTTCTAATTTTTCTGGCAAAGATGTGAGAAATGTACATCCCTACTAAGGGTGATGTCTCATATCAAAGTACATGCAACAGCTTTGCACACATGAAAACTCAGAAGAGGATAAATTAATTCCAAGTGAGAGCTTTGGAAGCCTATAAAGTTTGACTTTATTTTAGTATCTTCTATGCTACTCAGGTCCAACTCATTTAGTAAACTCAACAGCTTAAAGCTTAAACGATTAAAGAAAGGACATGTAGTAAGAAAAGACATATTAAAAGTAAAAGCCATACTCAGATGTAGCCATGTTAAAAAATAGAAAAATTGTAATGAGCCCTATGCTTAGGAGAGAGCATGGTGCAGTTAATGTAAGTAATGAACCTTTCATGTGAAATGATGTAGTGTCACAACTCATTTGCATCCCACTTAAAGTGTAATTAAGTTTCCCTGACAGCATGGCTTATGGCTGAAAGAACAGACCTGGCTGCTAAATTAATCCAGAATCCCTCTAGTTAATAACACTCTGCAAAGAAAACTTAACACACTTTCATTTAAAGTTCCTAAACTTAGATTTAAAGTGTCACTATAAGGAACTTCAGAGAATGGTTTTAAAAGACTTCAAGCCACACTCAATCACACAGCTGACTTGAAGATGGGTGTACTGAATTCAAGACAGGGTCCAACCCAAACCATAGTACACAAGATAAGGAACATGTCACGTTTTCATTTTTTGTTTTTTTTTTCTTGGAAAACTGACCTACACGTTGCAGGAACTCCATCACCAGGGGAATATTCTCAATTAGAAAGACAAAAGGTCACAGTGAAAAGGTGCTCCTAACTACAGTAAAAACAGTTAGATAATCAGCTCATTCATTACTTGTAATGATACCAAGGTCTAACGTTTTGATAGAAAAATAACATCCAGCAATGCTCAGTAACAGTCAACAGTTTTGGTTCTAATTGAAAGAAGCCCTATTACTCACAATCCTTTTCAGCCACCTATAAAATCTATGCTCTAAAAAGGAGTTACTAAAAATAGTACAGAAGGATTGTCTATATAAAGTAGTCATGCTTTTCTTTTTTTAAACAACATTTAATGTTTTCTGAATCAGTTTGTTCTTTACTGAGTTTCATCTTAAAGGTTCCATTTAGAACAAAGAAAGCACTCCAGAATATATAAATCGTGTAAAATCCACATGGATCTAAGAAAAGTGAACTCATTACCACGAACCATAACTTATGGACTGTCTAGAACAAACAGTTCATAAACACTGCTATCTTATTTACCACTATATTCCTGTATGCATGTTACAAATAGTGGAGAACCTACGCGCTGGCATCCGTTTTTCTGAAAGTCTCCTTAGAGAAAATTCTGCCACTGGAAAGAATCCAATTTTAAGCAGCTCCACAAGATCATTCCCAAGAGTCACTCTGAAATACATTACATGAAAATCTGCAAAGTCAGAAGCTGGATCCAAAAGGAACAGGTACACAGTGGCTATAATTAAACTGTAGCTGTTACAAAGGGCTTATTCCTTCCCTACAAGAGGATTAGCTAGAACAGCTTTTGTGACTACCAAGTATGACTAACTGAAAAACAAACATCATGTTTTGCTAAATGTTTTGATGTTCTGGAAAACAATTTCACTCTACAGTTGAAGAAAGTGAAAGTTGGTAGCAGTTCTTTTTTTTTTTATATAAATAAGTGTTCCAACTAGTCACAAAAGCCAAAGTTTTTACAGCTGGTGGTAATAGAACACAAACCAAGTCTCTCTGAATTTGATAGATTAAGCTATGGCTTTAAAACATTAATACCATCACTACTTAGAAGACTGATCAAAATAATTTCAAATATTTTCTATTAAGGGGATGTTAATTAATTAATAATTTACACTTAAAAATTAAATTTTCTTAGATGTGACAAAACCAGAGTTCATAGTCTCTGGCTCTGTAAGGAGCCACTTGCAAGTCTAACGTTACTCAAGGCCACATACGTATCTCACCAGATATAACTGTGTCTCAGTCACATGTTTCAGGGCAGCAAAATTCAATTTTGCTTTAAATGCAATGAGGTTTTGAGTTGGTTTTGCAAGTAATTATCAAGAGTTTATTGGCATTAACTGAACTAGTATAATAACAATTGTATAGCAATATTGTATAATATTAAGAATATGAATGCTATTATATTCTCACCAATCAGGTAGTTAGATATCAAAATACTAGATTTTTAAAAGCAGCAGATAAATACACTTTTTTGGCAGGGACAGAGCAATTTCCAATTCCTTTGCTGCAATAGTGAATAGGAAAACATGCTTGAACAGAGTTAAACAGGGACCACCTAGGGTCCTTCAGGCAGCCAGAAAATTCTGAGGTACTACAGAACCACTAAGCCTGAAATGAAGGAAAAGCTGCTACATAGTTGTTTTTTTTTTTTTTTCTCTAAGAATATCCTGCTTAAGTTCTGAAATCAGGGCCACTGGGCACTATAAATCAGCCCTGGAGCTTCGAAATCAATGTGTTATCACATGGAAGGAATATAGCTGAATATATTCTCTGCAGCTTGTTTGCATATAGCTGTTACATTTCCTCTAGAAGATTAATTCCTTTTAAACGTCTGCAAATAATCAATTTACATAGGATGGTCTATATTCTCATTAGCTGAAATGTTTCATTGCAGATGACAGTCCAGATGACATTCAATTCTGGATTTAATCCAAAACCCATTAAAGTCAAAAGGAGAAAACTTATTTCCAGACTTCAGTGGCCTCAGAGACCAATCTTGCTTTATTGGCAAAAGGAAGTTGTAGATATTCACAGATTAGGCTCCTGACAAACTTCAATCTCTTCTTTAAGTACTAGATGAAATGTTCATATATTCTTCTAATCATATATCCATGGATAACACAGAATTCATTATTCTCAAGTGGCAAATGCTTTCAATGAATAAACGACACATCATTCCAACTGCTCCAGCTTATATCCACTTTTTATTGCAGATCAATCCCTTTACAGGGCATTTAAAAGAAAGTCATTAAAATTTCAACCTTATTTGTAATGTGATATTGGCAAAATGCTTTGAATTAAAGCATTTTCAAATACTTCAAAATATTTTCATTATCTGCATTATTCAGACATGAATATCCAAGTTTCTCTACTATTTCACAATTATTTATTATTTAGGGATTATTCAACTGATTCCCCAACAAAAGTTTCACCATATAAATATACGAAATACAGATTACCGTGAAGTTGTCCAACCATGTTGTCTAACTGCACGCAAATACAAAAAAAAAAAAAAAACCTTAACTTAAATCTGAAAAATTACTCTCTTCTTTAGCCTTGGTTACTGCATGACTAGGTGTTACAATACCTGCAACAACGTAAGTGCTACCCATTAGGGCCGAAAGTGATGGATGACAAAGAATATTTATGTGCATTTAAGAACAGTAGGCTCCAATTTTATTTATGTCACGTGCTTGAACAGACACAATATGCTGCAGATACATGTGGTATTACCTCCACGTAAGCTATGGTTGAGGGATATCCAAAAAAGCTTTAGACGCAATCAAACACTGAGTTGGAAAAGGCAAAGACCACCTGCAGAAGTCTATAAGTGTACTTTTCCCCTCTCTCAGATTTTGTGTCCCCACCCGCTTCACTATACATTCTGCAGTGAGTAGGTTCTCGGATCAAACAAGTTTACCTAGTTTATTGCCAGAAATTTTACTTCTGAAGACTGTTCTGCCACAACACTGCATTCAACACTATCAATTGTGGCTGTGTATGTTATGCTCCTAAGCTGTGGCAACTAAAAAAAAAAAAATCTACCCTCTATTTGCAAGAAAAACAACATATCCAAGTCAGCCAAACTGTCATTTTCAGAAAAATTCTGGTTTGGTCTTGACCAGATGACTGGATATACTACAACATAAATTCCAATCCCTACTGGCAATTTAGTTCATCACGGAGGGAACTGCTGCTTATTTTCCAAATCAGAGAAGAATGGCTAAGCACACCATAAGCCTGAGATGACAAAATTGTAATTAATTCATCTGCCCAACTGAAGACAAGACCTTTTCTTACATTACACAAGAAAGCATTAAGTTAGTAACTCACCTTGGGATAGCCACCATGCCAAATCCTTACCTCAACAGCAGAAGCAGTATATTTGTATTAACAGCAGTGCTATTTAAAAAAAAACCAAAAAAACAAACAAACAACCACCAAAACCACAAACTTACAAAACGATCAATTGTTGCTTAAGTACAAGAAACATTTTGATTGCACAGGGTAAAATCCTATGAGTTTTGTCATTTAATTCAATAGAGGCCAGATTACAACCTTAAAAGTATAATGAAAGACTATAATCAACTAAAGTTTCTGCAGTATTGATGACGCACTCAAACCATTCTCACAAATTCATCTTAAATTAATACTCTTCATTAAAGTACACAAACATTCTAAAACCTACCTGCCAAAGTTTTCACACATAACAGAAATTCTATTACTCTAAAAACATTAACTTAAGTGTGCAGTTAACTGAAAGTGTAAGCTATTGAAAAAATGCATTTGTATTCAGTACAATGTTTTAAAGTGAGGCTGGACTTTTTGATATTTAATAGGGGAAAAAAACAGCTTTGGTCTTCAGAGTGTCCATAAAGCTTAAGTATAAACTTGAATATAAAGAGACACCCACAGAACAGTTTTCTGATTAACCAGCTAACCTGAGCCAACTTACAAGGGATATGGAGATATCCTGCTATTACTCAAAGTGCATTATTTCAATTATTTATTTTAGGACACTAAAGCAAATGGAGTGAAATATACAGGTTTTAGCAACCAGAAGGAAAAAATGAAAAATCATAAAGGGGAAGACTGTAAAAAGGGCAACAACTGTCAATTTGCAAACCACTCTGTAAATTAAAAACTGGGAAAAACATTAAAAGAAAATACATCAGAGAAATTGATTTTACAATTATGGTTCTCATCTATTTTTACATCATTAAAAATTACTTGCATTTAACCTTGAAGATAGTGTACTTTATATGGAAATCTACTATGTGAAATAGTTGGCAAGGTGTGAATTTATTCTTAACAATCAGAAATATTTTTACATGTTCTTCGATCTTATGCTATATTGTTCTTGAACAAGGTTACTCTTAAAAATAGCTTGAATAACTCCTTTTCCACTTAAAACAGAGCACCATGCATAAGCATTTCCTGATTTAAGAGTCGTCTTTTTAAGAGTCGTCTTTTTCTAGTGCTGTTATATGTAAAGAAATTCAGAAAAATATTTCTAAATCTTAGCCTTAAAGAAATCTTCAAGTCTTGTTAGGCATCTAATCTAACCAAATCTCTTTCAAAAGAGACCTATCAAGGAAAATATTTTAGACCTAATTTTTTAATTCTAGAAATTCTTTTTAATGTGAAAAAGTACATGCGTGGGCAGAGTGGTTAACACACAAATATGAAATCATTTAACTTATGCAATTTATGGCTTGACATATCTAATCATAAATATTAATATTGTAGAGTGGCTAACAGGTACCATCAGTAGATCTCTTAAAAATACAGCTCTTTCACTGTGCAATGTCTCCTAATACCCAGCTTTTCAGACTTACACATCACTTCAGATTCTGCCAACTTTTAACTATTAGATACAAAAATAACCTTCAATACCAGTGCTAATGGAGCCTAAACAAATGTGAAAACCTTCAGACTATCTTCTGCTTCAAAAAAGCCTCCTAAGATGTCAAATGAAAGCTTGTAGACCTTACTCTAAGCTGTGCGTGCAAGCAAAGAAACAGTTAACCTTTTTGCTCAAAAAACTCAATGTATTTCTCTTGTCTCAATTTATGAGAAACAGATGACTGATACTCAGCTCAATCAGAGCCTGACAGCAATTACAAGCCCTTAACTGTCACTCTTCTAACAAGACCTAAGATTCTTAAGTGATTTCTAATGCAGATAGAAGGGCTCAGGGAACATGGAACACAAATCCAATGGAAACCAGGCTTCACAAAACAGCTCGTAATTAGTATGTTCTAATTAGATGCTGAAAGACACACAACCATCCATAATTAATTCTATTCATGATATGGCTTAGAGAACATCACAACTAAGCTAGAAAAGACTAGAAGTGCCAAAAAATGTGAAAGCAATACTAGGTGGCTCCCATTACGTGGCCTACTGAAAAACAAAATCTCATCTTGTATAATACCTGGAATTTCTTTTGAACAATCCAGTCCTTCTGACCATAATTACTTACATTACAGCTGCTGAAAAAACTAGACAATTAGTAGCTCTGATAAACTAGCCATTAAATTGTACCTATAAATGCCTGGTTTTAGAGCAGTATATTTAATAGTTCAAAAGAATCATTACATTTGTCGATTAGCACCATCTTTTTTTTAATTAAATCATCTTTGCATGAGTGGAGGAGGGGAAAAAAAAAAACACACCCCAACACAAACAACCAGAAGACATTTCATGAAGTTTAAACAGAGCAGACAATTCTGACTAAAATAGAATTTTTAAGGGCTGTAATGGCCAAACCAATGTTCTGATCTTTAAACGTTAGTACACAAGCTAGAAAGAGAAAGGAGAGAAGTTGCACAGACCTTTGGACAAAGATCTACTTCAGGTCTTGCTAAACAGGAAAAAAAGTTGATTTCAGCAGAAAAAAAAAACCCAGATATTGCTGAAGACTATAGAGGGCTTTCAGAATACATTTAAGAATCATGGAGGGGGGAAGGTGTTAATAACCAAAGAGGGGAATTCAGCATCTCACATCACATTGTTTGTGCTGTAATCTGTGAACAATCCCCATTTTAACAGATAAATTATACACCTTATAAGCAATGCTATCATGATTTTAAGCACTTCAGGCATTGTAGACTCAGGAGGATGAAAATAAAGACTTGGCACTGTGATACTAACACATGCAGCATGTGATTACTTTTCACTATATCATTTACTAAACCTGCTAATCAATCTGGAGAGCCTCACCCAAGCATCAAGTCCATAGATTAACTGAGATAGAAAGCACTCAATTTACTGCTCTATTAAAACTAACTAAACAGGTGCAGAAATAAAAAAATAAATCTCCACTTCTCATTAGCTCAGATATTATTTTCCAATCCTGAATGCTAAATCTCAGTAAGTCTCGACACCTTAAATATGCAACATGTGGAAATGGACTCATCTCTGAAGGAACTTCCAGTACACAGAAACATCCCCTCCCTCCAGAGAAAGCAAGTGCCTTACATTTGCCAATACCTTATACCGTAGTAGCTATCCCTTTTCCCTGACCAGACACCCATGCCTATGCTCCTTTCTTTATGTCAATACTTATTCAACTGAAGTTTATTTTGGTTTAAGGTTTTTGCACATGTTTTGGTGTTGAGGGGTTTTTTTTCCCCACTTAGAGAGAGGAACTGGGGTCAGAGTTGGGTGGGGAAAGGGCTTATTTGGTTCTTTATAGCCAGAGTTGTTGTCTATACTGACTCATCTCGTGGCTGGAAAAATTCCACTGTGAGCACCATTTCCTACTCAAAGAACTACTACTACATGACCTGACAGAGTCTCAAGTATGAGGTCCCTTAAAGGAAAATTTGACTCTCTTCCCTACACAGATTATATAAACAATTTAAAAATTCAAATAAGATAGCCAGATCTATTTACCAATATAAGGAAAACATGATGAACACTAGTTTGACAAGTGATTTGTGATATACAGACTGGTATCACTTCACGTACTGTCCTCAAGGCAAAAGAGCCTGTAGGAGTGATTGAAGTGATCCATCAAAGAATAATAAGGGAGCATAAAAATCCACTGCGGCATAAACTACTCAAGAGTTCAGAAGTGACCAACCCAGTCCTATCTATTTCATATTTAGTTTCTTCTCTATGACTATAGCCTAAGCAGTAGACGCTCATTAAAAAAGCACATTCCCCATCACGACCTGTCGCTGGGAGGCAGAAAGACCAATCAACATTGTGCAAGTCAAAGCCTGGCAATTCTACCTGTCAGTGGTGTATTCCCACTCCCTGCAGAATCTTCAGAGAATTCACCTGTCAAGATGCAAAAAGCTCTTTTGAAGATGTACAGAATAGTTTCTGAAAAGCTGTTTCATAAAGATTACAGAAGACTCCTCCTGACAATAATACAGATCTCTCACCAAGTAGCAAGATTTCATTCCAGAAGTCACAAGAATTTAAGGAGGTACAAGACCACATTTTTTGTCTGCGGACATCATGAACTACCTTCCTCTGAAACAGATAAGTATTTTGCTGAAATTAAAAAGTTTGAAGTAGATACCCAGCATCAGAGGTTACAGACCACCCTGTTAACGTTTAGGAAAGTAATATGCAACTTTAAAAAGAACCAATTATTTAAAGTGCCAAGCACAATTAAATATAAATACTGTGGCTTGTATAAGCTACAAAGCACTGAGAAAGTACCAGTTTCCAAAATGTTTAATTTGCTGATGGAAGCAAACTCAGCAGTAAGGAAGAAAGGAACCAATTACATTGCCTAGAATTAAAGAGATGAATTATTTAATGACAGCTACTACTTGCACCAAGATATAAACTTCATTGCTTGCAATGACTAAGTTCAAGAGAGCAAACTCATGAGATGAAAGACAAGATGAAACTGGCTAAAAATGTATTCTACAGAGGGGAGGTCTGTATTTGAAAAACATGACATCTGAAAGTTATTTTCTTTTTCCCCTCAAGAATCTGTTGCATATTCTAAGAAAGCTACTAAACTAGTCTGGCTAGGTCGGTTTTAAAACAGCAGTGAAGGCACAGTAATTTAGATTTTCTTCCAGTGGTATTTTAACACAATTTAGTTAGTTCTGGTTTACCACATGTGTAAGAATACATTTGTGTTTGCAAATAAACCGCATAACTGGCAGAGGGTGTTTGCACACATACTCAGTGGTAGCCTATAGCATTATTTCTGAAAATGAATCATGAACATATTTTGGTGTGTTCATAGCTAGTGCAGATACAAACAGTGCCTCTTGCACCATCACTTAAAACCCTCCCACAGACCCTGCAGCTAAGGCTTTTTCTTGTTTTAAGCCAGAGGAAAGAAAACAAGCAGTGCCAAGCAATATACTGGGATAGGACTAGCTTCTAGAACTGAATTCTCTTGATAATACTGAGACTAATTTCAACAAATAGACGGAAAAAGGCATAATTGCGATACACTGTAAGTTTAAACTGTTGCATTGATCTCGCTGGGACTATTTGTATGAGCATGTGTATAGCTGTTTATACAACCAGTGTAAATAAGGGTTCTATAATCAGGCTTAACGTACTTCCCAGTACTTTTGCTGAAGCACTGTTCAGAGACACTGCAGTAAACTAAAGCACTCACTGAAAGCAAAAAGGACACATCAATAAAATAAAGGCAGGTTAACTACCAAACTTCAACAGCATTATAATAAATGTTCCATAGTTAAATATAATTAAATCCACTTTGGAGATGGTTTTGATAGTGTGAAAGAACAGTTTTAAATTTTATGTGTAGCAAAATATGCAATGTATTGTTCATATTTTTAAAGTATTTTACACGGTCAGAATTTCAAATACAACAAATGTTTTACGCTATGCCTTTCAGAGGCACAAAATACCTCAGTTTGGGAAAAAGGAAGAGCAAACAATCTAGTACTTAGCATCGCATTCATCAGTGTTGTATCACCATAGTGCTGGGCAGTACAAACATTAATTGACTCACATTTCTAATGAGTTAACTTAAACAGATAATACAGTAGCTATGCCAGCCACAGTAAACAAAACATATAAAATCCAGCATAAGGTTAGAGTTTACTAGCCCTAATATCTGCCCTGGCATATTAGAAAGAATTATTTAAAAGTATACAAAGGTACCAGCAAAATTTTTCTCCCGTTCAGAGCTTTTGCATAAAAAATCCTCACTGTGCAGTGTCACTACATATAAAGTTACATTTTATCACCTACCATCCCTGACAGCCTAAGTTGCTCTGTCTTGGCATTTAAGACACAAACCACTTCTGCCAGTAGGACACATTACCACTCAAGTTTTCTTTAAAGAAAATTTTCTTTTTCAATTTTTGTATTAAAGAATAACAATTTTCTATCTCTCTTAAGCTACAATTTTCACATTGTTTCACATTGTTTCACATTCTTCTCTAAGCTTCACTCATGTGTTCATACCACTCAAGCCTAATCCTTGAAGGGGTGCACCATCTCTTACAAACTAGTATTTTAAAAAAATACTTCTTCAGAAGTAAATAGAGCCTTTTTGGAAAGTTTGCAAGAAACTACCCAAGACATTTTAAAAAAACCCAAGGAATAATATTCAAATCATCTGTGTATCGCAACATTATCATTTATATTACAGACTGACACCTCATGGAATCCATCTTCTGTTAATTTTGTCTCAAAATTATTTATGGAAGCATTACTGTAGAAAGAGAAACAGAATTGTAACCACCCAGCATGGCATAGTGCTTATTCTGATAAAGATGTCTCAAAAAAAAATCAAAATAAGCCATCATCACCTTGACTGAAGCACCTTTTTTCTAAAATCAAGGATATAGTAAGAAGGAATGGATCTGTTTAAGGATAACTAGGCTGCTAGCACCAAGGTACAGTTTTGATAACCTTCTTCTTCCACCTAGTGGCAAGAAGCATAAAAACAAGGTATTTGGGAGTGTAGTCATAAGATGTTTTCACACATAAATTGTATAAAGACTCATTGACATTATAAGAGGACTGAGTCATGTAGAAGTCTAGTTTTCATGTTTATGTTCTTAAGGAATAAATACACTATCACAAGGAGCTTAGAAACACACTTATGAGATAGAGTTGTTGAAACAAAACTCAATTCTCTGTACAGGTATATTTTTCATTCATGAAGCTCTGCATTTTTGTTTTCCACGTTATTCAGTCTGATCATCTTGTAAGTAAGAGGTTGCAACTATCCAAATCTGCATTCTGCCTCAATTGTTCAAGTATTTATTACGAAGATTTGGAAAAAAAAAATAAAATAAATAAGAAAACATTACAGCAAACCTGCTCAACATTTCATTAAACTTAGTAAATCAAATACTACAACAGTATAAACTAAGACATATAATTCTATTGCCCTATATACAGAAAGGTAGTTGCAGTAGAACACAAGAACTAATTAAAAGTTTCTGCTGAATTATTTGGCCACAGTAGAAAAAACATAGCTATTAGTATTGAACACTAGGTAAACAACAAAAATACAGCTATTATCTCAATTGGAATTTTAAGTAAGAGCTGAGTTTTCAAGCTCACCTTCTGCTTCTCTTTAGGATCAACATTCTCATAACGGAACCTCCTGAATTAGAAAATTGATTAAACCAGAAGTGTATTTTCAGAGGCAACGACAAGTTGATACTACATCCTTGTGTTTTCAACTAACCCTGGCGTTAAACTTGGGGAAACTCCATCCCTTATCCTTTGTGTGCGATCTTCTCCTGAAAAAGGACAGGAACAGAGGAATTATTTCCTCAAGTTTGCAGAGAAAAAAAAAAAAAAAGAAAAAAAAAGAAGTACTGAAAACATGTTTGGATATTTACCATGTCTGGTATCTATTAGCAGCAGGAATAACAAAACATGGCTCCTCATACATTTGTATTTTATACATACACTCTGTCTCCTAAGCTTCTTACTTCAAGATAACACTAGGGCATAGGTCTACGAAATCTAAGCTCACCTCTGTGACAGCACCTCATATCCCTTTAAGTTCCACACATTTCCTAGTTTCCTAATCAAAGTCTAAAGTAAGATTATATGTACTACAGCTGAAGTTAAGCATGCACCAGCTACTACTTCAAGTATTGGGCATTACAACTACAGGATAAGGGCTAAGAGACCATCTCTCCTTTTCCTCAATTTGGGGTGTTATAGTGAGAAACTGCCTCCAGCTGTTCATATCCACACATTTTGCAAGAATCCCATATCTTTTGAGGCTCTTTGTTCCTCTGATTCAGCTGAAACTGGCTAGTGGATTTAAAAATTGTTGTGGTACTGGGGGAAAAAGGTGAGGACAACATTGCCAGAAAGGCAAGAAGGTAGTGATAACTCGACAGCCTTATTTCCTTAGGAATTCTAGCTAAATATGTTAAAAAAAATAAATATTGCCAGGACATGGCAGTTTTCACATGTGAAAATTTCTCACTTAAGGTTATCTAAAGCCTTGGCAGAGCCCAAACCAAATTCAAATACTGTGCACTCCCCAGTGGGTATTCCCCCATTTCCGAAGTAATATAATTCCTGCATCTTAGACTCTGTACCCCACATGGTATAACTGGCACAAGGCCAAATATTATTCACAGGAAACATTTATGAAACAGGTTGATTTTCCTTTTTTTTTTTAAGAGAACAATGGATAAGAAGTGCTCACAGGGTTGAAGCGTTTAAATCCATTTCAAACTAAAATGGATTTGTGGATAGAGTGCTTGCATGATCTGTGCTTTCTATCACACAGCCCTGCATTTTATCAAATTGATACCCTACATAAAGTATATCCCGTGTGACAATTTAGAGAATTTATCTGTATTACTCTTGATACAAGTCTGACATACAAAAACAGCACAATGCTGAATGCCTATATATACGTACGCATGTATATACACACATACACTGAACTAGACTGGATTGAATCACATTCCTTCTATACCAGGATTAATAATTAACTAAAATGTACTTAAATGGAACTCACACAGAACAGAGTTTGTTTTGCCTTTTCCTCATGTTATCAAAAAAGAGAGGCAATTCAGGAAAGGAAAGACAGGCTACAACCAGACTCCACAGTGTAAAACAAGGCCTGGTTAAAAGCAGATCAGAGCAAAAAAAATCTACAAACTAGCTAGTCATCTCAGTGAATACTGATACCCATTCCTGCAAAGTCCTGAGAGCTTTAAGTGATGCTGGCAAGCATCGTATTGTCCATTGATGAGCCATAAATTCACTACTATGTGCCAAGACACTGTGCTTCCATCTAACAGATGTCTTACGTAGAGACTCCTCCTAGAGTAAGGGATAAATTTAACTTTAAACCTCTAGAAACAAGTGAGTGTACAGGTTCCAGCTCTGCACTCCATGAACCCATATGGAAACTTTCTGATGAAAGCCAGCGCTTACAGTTCAAACAGACTCAAAGCTTAGAAACATACAACTGAACCAACTGACAGCATGCACCTTGAATGAAGTCTATGCGATAATTCCCATCTTCAGTGGCATCTAGCATTACATTTTTTACTGAAGAGATAATTATTTCACTTTAAATTACTTATTTAGGGCAAGTAATCTACTTCCCTCAAAGCATCCAAAGTCAAATCTGACATCAGTTTCAAGTGGGAATGAATATGAGATTAAGCCTCTGAATAAATAATTGGATTTACTGGTATTTACATACAAAATATAATTAATCACATGAAAACAGTTTTAATGAGAAAAATATTAACTTATTTTGAAACTTTGCATGCACTTTTTTTGACAAACTTTAAAAGAAGTCTAAAAGTATAGTGAAGTGGGTTTTTTTGCTTTTGACCGAAATTTCTAAAGCAGCTTTGATATGTCAGTATCTAGAAGATGTTTTTCATCAACATTTATTGGATTATTCAGTATTTTAGACTGATATCATTCTTTAGGAAACTGTACATGGATTGAAGGTAGCAAAGAAGTCAAACAACTGAATGTACAATACTTATAATTTTCAACAGATGGCACTTTATAGCAAGGAATCTATAGTGTCTAATTAAAAGAGAGTAAAAACAATGTGATGGCTGGGTGCATTAACATGCCAAAGTCTGCATCTGAAGAAGCCTAATATCTTTAAATTTGAAAATATAGTTCTATAAAACTGAAACTGCAAAGAGGGAATCTAAAGCCAAAAACTCTGAAGTAACATTCTAGCTCAGATATTAATCACACTGAGATGTTCTCCATAAAGGCAGGATATTCCCATCTTCTTTTCTTCTCAGGCAGAATTTACAGGTAGAGTTAAATTTAGCAGAGAAAACATGACCATCAGACAATGATTGTTACTGCATACAAGCTCAGAAGAGAGCCAAGAATCCTTTTAGTAATATGACTTAGAGTGCAGTCTTGTGCAAAACTTTACAAGCATTTTGATGTCTAAAGCTACACAGAAGATTTTTAGAACCATTTACAAGATAAATAAACAAGAAAGGCCTGGGAGCATTGCTGCCTCTGAGTTATAACCCAAGTTACCTTTTAAGCTGTCTGTCAGTATTATCTGAGTGGAAGGTGCTTACTAATGAGTCACAAAAGGCAAACTGAGAATGACAACATTTAAAGGAATCCATGGGGAGGTAACAGTTATCTTCAGTTATCTAATCGGTAGTTATAGAAAAAAAGTCACTCTTCTCAGAGATGCACAGAGAAAGGACAAAAGGCAATGGACACAAGTTGCAGCACTGGAAATGGCAATCAGATAAGTTCTCATAACAGAACTAGTTGAGTACTGAAACAGGCTACCCAGAGCATTTGAAACTCCATCTTTGCAGTTACTCAAAACTCGACAAGGCCTTGAGCACTCATCTAGCTTCAACAATAGCTTTGCTTTGAGCAGGATGTTAGGCTACAAGAACATCAGTCCCTTCCAGGAACTTGTAGGATTCTAAATTGTTCAGTAGAAAATGCTACACAAAAGGATGAGACCCAACACAACATCCTCAGGGCATAACTTCTGAAAGATACTCCCTCAATTATGACTGAGCATATTCTCTCAAGACTCCTAAAACAATCTTCCTCACAAAACTAGAGAACATGACCACCTTTTACCCTGCGATGATGCCATTTCAACAGGATGCAGGAAGTCCTCTTTCTTGTAAAGGACTGAGGAGCACATGCTGGTCCAAATCTTCATTCTGAACTAAACCAAAAAAAGTTTGATTTTAAAGTCACCTATTTTTCAGATGTAGGATCTGGTTAGTGGGTAAGCTTCCCATTTTCTAAGTTAATTTATACAGGACCAAGTAGCAGTCACAATCAAGTAGCACTTACTACGCTAGACAAGAAAGGAATATCTCATTTGTAAAACCTGTGAGAGTTCACAAACTTCTGTATTCAGTACTGTTAAAAATATTCATGCTTATATGCAGAAAACACAGGCACAAACAGTTAGTCATTTGCAACATTAGGTGGCATGCAAACAAAATTCTCATACGTCTGAGCTGAATCCTTAAGGGGATGTGACAAGGTCTTGGAACAACCAAGCTTTTCTAGGCACACAACTAAATTAAAAGTTCTTAGTAAACTTTATTTTTCCCAGAAACTTTTCCTGGCATACACAAAACCTTTTGCAAATCTATCCTCTGTACCTAAATATCACTAGAAATTCCACGTTGACTTTGAAGTAGAGAGGTCTGATCATAAAGTAATACAGATTAAGTTCCCCTTCAGCACTGTGCAAGGCTAAAATTCAGGTACAGAAAGGTATAGGGAAGTGTAGCGTTGTATCTCTACAGCATCTTGCAATGCAAGTACTGGGTCACAAAACGGCCACGATAGCTATGTTCTTTTCTGTTCCTGAAGGAGGCATTCTTTCTCCTGACTGCAATCAAAAAGCACCTAATCTCATTCAACTTGCAAGAAACAAACAGGCAGCAGTGAAAATACAGCAGAAATGCAGTAACTACAGGAAACTGAAAGATTCCAAGCCACATATTGGCCTCATCAGGCTTAGAGCTCTCATGAGAACAAAGCTGTAATTTTAACACATTAGTGCTAAAATTGGTAAAAGCAGATCCACGTTTTGCACAGATGAAAAACTCCATACCCAGGTAAACTGAACCGCAAGCCATTGTGTACTTCATACATTTATAATCACCTGGCTCAGATACTTCACAGTCGATTTTAAAAGTGATCAATGACTTTGGTGTCAAGGAAAGCCTTACTAATCTGATATTTACAAACTCTGCTCAGAATGAAGAAGTTGATTCCATACAGCTTCATCCAACCTCAATGCTATAAAAATTTATGCTTCAATCCATTTAATTAGCAAGAGACTTCCATATATCTGATTTAGGCTGCTTCCAATCTTCTCCCATCAGTTCTTTCAGGTTCAAATCTTTGAAATATTCCAGGCGATGACTGCAAAGAGAGGAGAAATAAACAAAAAAAGTTGTAAGTCTTGTAGTATATGTCTTAATAAAATGCAGTATCCTCAATAGGTTTAATTAATCTTTCTCTTCAGGTTTTCTTGGACAGGAATCCAACCAGCATTCCATGTGTTCATTTTCCAAAACTTGAGTTTTTAAATAAAAAATACTACTGTGTTTCTGAAAATCTTGTACTGGAAAACCAAGGGTAAAATTCTCAGCTCTGAACAAGTATCACACAGCATGAAGTGAAGTTAACGAAGTGCTCACCTTTTCAACTCCCTCAACTTACATCGCCTGGAACTGCAGTCAGAGCAAGAGCACAATGGTACCCTGCTTTATGACTTATCCACACTATGACAGAGTAAAAATTTACAACTCTTGACCATTTGAAAAATTATTTCAACAGGGATATCCTTCCCTTACAGAAAAGGGAACAACTGGATAGGATAATTAAGCTAATAAATATATTTCTTCTGTAAGACTAGAAGTCTGATTTTCTTTTAAACATTATAAATCAGTTCTTGCTAAGAATTTCTCCTTTAAGCTACCACACAAAAATAATAGAAGGAAGACACTGAAGCCCACTGCTAATTAATACTTACATTAAACAACTGCCAAACAGTAGACAGAACATCTGACACTACACTAATCATTTAAAAAGGTAAACCGAATTCTCTTATTAGGAAGTAATTTGTAAGAGGAAAGACAAACTAAGACCAATCAAAGTAGCAAGGAGCAATCTCTTCACATAATTGCATCTGCTACCAATGTCTGAAAAAGGGGTTTTTTGGAAGGGGTACCATAGAAAGAACAGAAAGAATCCCTCTGAAAAATATTACAGGCATTCTCCGGTTTATCACAGAAAAACAAAAGTATCTATTTCTTATGCAGTACTGATAAAGAGAATGTATTTTATTAGTAATAGCTTAGATTTTTTTTTAAATAAACAGTTGCTGAAGCTAAGTTTTTCTTAAAAAAAGGCAAAAAAAGGGTCATGTATCTAAAATTTCCCTTAGCTGGCTGTCATTTTATGTTGAGTAACAAGTTTGCATAAGAACTATAGTGTTCCCGCTAGAGCTAGTTCATTTACACAAAATTCCCAGAAGCAGCAGTTTTTATCAAATCATCTCAGCCTCATAGTCAAAGAAAATAAACAGGCCCAAAGCACAACTTCAAAATCAAGATATTCTAGTTTTTCTAGTGATTCTGGGTATCCTTTTATTATACTTTTCAGTTCAGTCTGCCGTTTCAAATTTTTCCATAATATGGAGCCATCTGTAGAAGTGAGGTTGTTTAGAACAGTAGGGGAGAAGCAAAAGAGATTTACTGGAAATGTATCTGGTGAAATTAACACTAAATAGCATTTCAGGAGGTGCTGGAGGCAAGGAAAAAGTAGAACAACTTATCTACGATTTAGCTGAGGAAGGTGATAAAACAGATGCCAATGGTGTTGAATGTACCATTTATTCTAAGCACCTAGGGGATAACAAAGAAATCAAGCACTAATTACAGCTATCTGCCACAGTGCTTTGTACAAAGCACAGTGTCAATGGATCCAGGACTAAGTAGTATAATTAAAATACTGGTGGCACTCAGTCTGAAAACTAGACTAGTTTTCTTTAAGTATTCCAAAAATAGTGCAACTACATTACAGAAAAGCTAATTTTTTGCTTACAAATCTGGTTTCTGTCCTTCCTGCAGTTCATGTCGAGGCACAGGATGAAGTGCTTCATATTTTCTCTCTTCTCCGGAGCCATGGATTGCAAATGCATTGAACTTGTTAGTGTATGGTGGAAAATAATTCCAAGGAAGATGAGCTTTACCCTCCCATTTGGTTTGCATTCTGGTCACCTCAAACTCCAAAGGAAGTTTTTCCTGTTAAAGGAGAAGGGGGAAAAAAAAAAAAAAAAAAAAAGTAATTTCATCTTCCATTCAGGTACCTAAAACCAATTAGTTCTTCTGTACTTGACCACTTACTTTCCACACTCTTCTTTTGCCAGAAAGCAGCAGCAACAAGTGCTGTCCATGGCTGTCAAAAAATCAGAGCACAATTTTCTTAAAATGATGCCAAGTTATTAGTGTACTGTTCTGCCACAAATACGTACATTCCCCATATTAGAAACATTTCTGTACTCAGCCTTCTTCATACCTATATCTTAAGAGCATTAGAACTGGAAATGCAAATTAACACTTCTGACTTTTTCAGAGTGCTGTACTTACGGACAAAGTTCAACTTCTAAATATTGTTCAGTTCTGCCACTCAGGAAAAATGCTTCTACAACTGGAAAAAGACAGGCTGTCAGTATTTTATATTAACTGTTTTGTAATATCCTGTGACCTGCATATCCCTCTAAAAAAATGTTGGTTTTATGACTTCGCGCCTGTGCCATGCCAGAGCTTGACTAGCTGTGTACACGCTACTGACAGCTTCCTAACTATTTCTTGTAACTTCAAGAGCTTTTATTTGTAATGTCTATCATCATAAAGAGCTTTATAAAGCACTGTACTAATTTTATTTACTTTACCAATTCTAGCTTTGGAAACACACATCTTGATGCAGCAGAAAAAAAAATGGCAAGTCTACTAACTAATGTTAGCTGTCCACGGAGTAAGAAAAGCATCAGCACACAGCTATTTCACCTAATATGCTTGCTGTATACAAAGCTGACCAAGATGGAGTGATCCTAGTGAATCATACTCACAGCAGGCACTTCAGGTAGAGCACTTAAGTGCAGAAGTCTTGTGTTTGCTGGTAGGCTGAGGATTCAGAGCACCAGAGAGGAGGAGAAAAAAAAATAAATAAAAAAAAAAAAAGCAAAGAGGAACACAGACTCACAGCAGAGCACACACTCCACAAGTAAGACTGCGAAATCTCAGAAATAGCAAGAAAGCATTCAGCAATTAAACAATTTTTCCCTGTAAATGGCTGATACTTTGGACAGGGGATTACTGTCCAGGTGTACCTGAAAGCCACATGTGACTGCTGAATCACCTTTCAGGAACACATGGTAGAACAATAATGGTGTTTCTCACAGCAATGATATTATTACAAAGCTTTAGTTGGAATTATGACTAGATATGATTGATAATCTTATTTTATTTTTACACAAGCCTATTTACTAAAACAGTATTAGCCCCTCGTTGATATTATTATACTAAAGTTTTAATCAGAATAGTTTAATAACCAGGAGGTAGAGAACAGCTGGAAACATTCAATTCTTGCATTATTCAAAACAATGGGTAAAAGTAACAGTATGGGCAGGAAAGGAGAAAGAAAACAGCATTACTGTCAGAATATTCCTCATTCTATTTGGGTACAATTTTGGATCATATTTTATGAGCTGCTATTTCTTTGTTTCACACCTTCCTATTCCTCAAATAGACTATGGAAAAGTGATTAAAATAGACATATATTTTAGCTATTGCTCTCTGCTTCCTAAAGCAAAAGTAGAACCTATCTGTAGAATTTCACTTCTATTCACCCACTGCAAATGCATTTATATATATATGCCACAAAATTATTTTGATATTCAGATATGTCAAGTCTCTTTTATTCCACAAGTTATATCAGTAATCCAGAAACTAAGTTTGAGTGCCTATACTATTGACATGATTGGGAAGAGTCAATTTCATCATTCTTGAAATCAATCCAGATCATTGGAATCCATTTCTTTACAGCCACTGAGTGACATAACATATTTGTTTCTTTTCCCAGTCATTTGTATTTTTGTACTACTGTACGGTCAGCCCTGCTAGAGATGAAAAATCAATTTATGACCTAGAAAAAGAGCATCACTCTTGACAGAATTTGGGGGAGTTTTCAGCAGAATATAGCATGAGGCTTATACTTGCTTAAGGAGCTGTTTAAGGGTAAGGCAGTGATTACAACTAAATTCCTTCCCAGTATTCTTTCCCAGACTGCTCAGAATATAACAGATATTTGCAGAACAGTTACACTCACCCTCATAGTCCCACAGTCTATTGAAAGGTTTCCCTGGCTCTCCAAGTGGTGCTGGAGGGTCATTAAAGAAGGGAGCCTTAACTTCCATTAGCAGTCCTGCATTGTCCGACTTCAGCCCAATTGTTACTGGCTCATGGCTCACAGGTAAACCATCCCATGTGTGTTTAATTGTAAATTCCATCTTCATACACTACATACATGAGAACAGAAAGTTCCGTCAAACAAGATCTCGGATTCCATTTCAGCACCAACTGCACTATTTGCTTGGCCAGAAAAAAAGCACAGTTTTATACAAAGTCAATCATCAAATCATGTTTTTAAACATCAGAAGAACTGAATAGTTTAGCTTTATAAAGCAACTAAATAAACAGTACATGAATGCTTTTCATATGTTTTTATACCTGAATAGTTAAAAATCAAGTCTTCTAAAGCTTAAGGCATTTCATCTATGTACCTAATTAAACACCTTCAAAAACCATCAGAAATATTTATCAACAGAACAGATAAGCAAAACAAAGTCTCCAAAAAATCCATCTCTTAAATGATTGGGTAAAATGAGAAAAATAGATTGAGGGGGAAAAAAAAAAAAAAAAAACAACCTTTCATGAATCTGAGATGCAAGAAGATGAAACAATTCTCTAAAGCTTTCCTTCGCAGCCATTGCAAACCAGCGAAACTACAGGATGTCAAGGAAAACTGCAAGCACATCTTATTAAAAACACTGAATGTTTGCAGAGCAGCAACAACAGAGAAGACTGCACTCCAACAGCTGTTGTTACTTAGAGATATCCATACAAACCTTAAGAATAGCCTTAATCTATTCAGTACGCAAAAGAATCAGTGGAGCCCAGTTTCCAACAAGTTTATGGCCCCTTATCCCTCCCTGCCACAGTATTATGAGTTCCTTCCCATCTCCACAAAAGCAATCTGTGGTTTGTTCCCTGACACTTTTTCTAGCCATACAGGAAGGGAACTGGCAGTGCATAGCCTGACTGTGAGTTATGCACATGCTCTTAAGTCCCATGACCAGAGAGCTGCTAGCTCAGTAGCAAAGTTGTAACAACGTTCCCTTCAGTGGAGAACACTAAACTGAGTTATTTCACCTCTAGCCAGATACTCATTTTGTTGGGACTCACAGAAAGGTAAGCATAACCTACAACATTCTGCAGGTGTGATCAACAGGTGTAGTACATGAGACAGAATGTAATCACATGCATCACACTCCCCTATATGCCATAGCCTTGCTCTTATGACCACACATTAACTGTGTCTCACATCCTCTGCTACAGTCACTCTAGACAGATTCCATTCACCGATGCTCATGCTGAAAAGCACCAGACCTCCTCACTTTGAGTTCAAGTCTGTAAAATAGCTAGAATGCCAATAGGTAGATATACTCACAATCAAGGAGACGATGATGTGACCAAAGAAGTGTGACAGATTAAAGAAAATCTGAAGCAACAGATTTAGTAATTAGACACCTTAATTTAAGAAGTCCGGTAAAGAAAGAAAGTCAAATATTGGCCTATCACTTTTGTCAAGGTTGTATTTAAATAAACTGAAAACAAATTAAATACTTATGTTACAAATTAAATACTTAAGTAAGCATTTTAACTGCATGATATGCTAGACAAGCATCAGACATGCTTTATGCAAGAGACCTGGGATAGCCCTAGAAACTATGAAAGACTACCACCATTAATGTTCACTCTAACTCAAGCGGCAAGTTTCTGGAAGCAAGATGACACAAGTTGAAAGAAAACAGTCAGTATACAAAGCACAGGGAGAGAAGACACCCAGTAGTGTCCTAACAGCATTCTTAAGCCAGCAGAAATTGGCTCATAGTCCAGTATTAGTAGTAACTCAGTCAAAGCTAAATCACCCACAGCTCAGAACAAAAAGAGAGAACTAGTAAGAAAAGGTAATCTAAGCAACAACAGTGACAACTCTTCTGCAACGATTACTATGTACACCATCAAATAAAAGAGCAATATGTTAAATAACAAGTCACTTTCACAGCACAAACAGCTGCTGAAACATACTCAATGGCTATTTAATCTTAAACTGATTGAGAAAAATATTAATCCACAGGAAATGTGGATGAGTGTTGTGGTTTCAAATCTCTAAGCTGCAAACACTGAGCAGCACAAGCACAACTAATATATTTAACTATTTGCATTCACCAGTCAAGGCAAATATCTGAAAAACCTATCTGAAAATACTGCCAGATTTCAATAGTGTTTTAAAATAACATAGCCTTCTAATAAAAGTAGCCAGGGAAGATCTTAAAATCCAGGAAGAATTACATGACTACCTATTCAAATTCCTGATTGAAGTAAGCAATGGGAAGCTTCTCCCTGTGCACAAGATTTGAAAGGTTGTCTCAGGAAAAGCCACAACATACCAAATTTTTTAAAAAGCAGTGAAATAATAGAACCTGATAAACTACTTTAGACACTATTCCAAGTGTAGTGTCTAAAATGAAGAGGAGACACAAGATGCACAACACATTCCTATCTGTACCTATATAAGAGAGGGATTACTTTTTTGGGTAAAACCCCTAACTCCTGGAGGGACAGCTTACAGTGTACTGAAACGAACATGCTGAAGATTTAACCCATTCCTGTAAACCAATATTACACTTGAGTAGAACATGCAATTTTAAAAAGAATCATAAAGTAATAAGGAAAATTGCAAAGCATTCACTACCTTTCATTAGAGGTCTACCTCATGCTACGGTTGCTCAATTTACAGGACAGCAGAGCTAACACTTTCCAAATTAATGGCCACTGGTGCAAGTTTAAAGTTTATTACACTACATAGATTTAAGTACAGTGGTTACTAGCATGACTTTTCAATTATAAAAAAAAAACAGCAACACATAGCAATGGTCTAACACTAGATTAAAACAGCAAGAGGAAACCTTTCATTACTGTTTAACACTACACCTCAGCCAGTTGTTAATACATCGCAAAGAGACACAAACACTAAACGTAATAGTTTGACGGCAAGTCTTTCTGAGCCACTTAAAAGCACTCAGACTACACGGCTTCGAGCCACGCAGAGCTGAGAGCTCGGGCCCACGAGCAGCGCACCTCAGCAGCGAGGGGGGGGGGGCGGCTGCGGCCAGGGCCTCAGGCCCCTCCTCATCGAGGGGATCCGCGCCTTCTATCCCCAACCCCTGCTAGCAAGGGCGAAAACAGGCAGGAAGTAAATTGTTTTTCTTAGTCGCTCCAAGAGGACTGGGAAGCAGGAAAGTGAGCAAGAGACAGCAGCTTTCACTGGGGTTGGGGCTTCATCACCAGGCGCGGGCACGAGCTCCCGGAGGGCCCGACACCGCTCCCGGTTTTCCCCTTCCTCCCAGCGAATCCAGCCGCTAACAGCGGCGACATTTGCCGGCGAGAAGTTTAACGCCTGAGCACCCGTCCTTAACCCAGAAATTCCTCCGAGGAGCTTAACAAGGGACCACTTACAACTCCACACACCGAGCTCCCGCCTCCCCGCGCCTCAAGCCCCCGCGCAGACGACCACCCGCCGCGCGGCCCTACCACGCATGCGCGCACCCCCTGCTTCACCTCTTCCCACCCCGGCCGCGTTCCCGGGTTCCCGCGCTCCTGCGGGCTCGCTCGCGCCGCTGCCACGTGACCGCGGCGCCGCTCGCGGCCGGGCTGGTGGGGGGCAGGGAGGAGCTGCGGCGCTCGCGCGCCGGCCGTTGGCCGTTATGGGGCCGCTTCCCTCCGGCGGCGGCGGCTGAGGGGAAGAGGAAGAAGTTGCGATTGCTGCCCCCGCTTTGCTTTGCTTTCCGAAGGAATTGCGAGCCGATAGGTGAGGGGAGCACGTCCTCGGCGCCTGGAAGTTGTTGCTTCCGTCTTACCGTCCCTATCCGCTGGCGAGGCGAAACTCCGCCGGGCACCGGGGGTGGCGAGCGGCTGAAACAACCGGCTCACCCCCCGCCCCCCAACCCGCAGGTTTTCTGGCCTTTCTAGGGAGGGGGTAACTCACCGGCGGTGAAGCTTTCCACTGGAAATACGGCTACTGAGCTGGGCAGTGAGGGAGAGCCAGGTGAGGTCTCTGCGAGCGGTCGGCTCCCTGGGCTCCTCGCCCCGGGGCTGTCTGAAGGACGGGGCAGAGGAGCCCAGGCCTGGACGGTGCCTCTCGGGAGCTCGGGTTGATTTCTACAGAGGGTGGAAACTTTTTTGCCTGTGGTTGTAGTAATGAAGATTTATATTCATAGAATGCTTTGGGTTGGAAGGGACCTTTAAAGGTCCAACCCCCTTGCAAGGAGCAGGGACATCTCCAGCCAGGTCAGGTTGCTCAGAGCCCCATCCAGCCTGGCCTTGAATGTTTCCAGGGATGGGGCATCCACCACCTCTCTGGGCAGCCTGTTCTAATGCTTCACCACCTTCGTTGTAAAAAATTTTTTCCTTGTATCCTTATTCCATAGCTCTTTTAGTGCTTGCTATAGTGAATAGCATTCAAAACTATTTTTTTAGTTAGCTAAAGACTAGTAAGTAAAAGCTACTAATGAGAGTAATAGCCAAAAACGTGCTTTTTTTTTTTTTTTTTTTTTTTTTTGTCAGAATGCCTCTTTTCTCTAGTTAAGAAACTGCTGCATTTCCTATGCTTGGCTTACACCTGAAAGGCAAAAAAAAAAACTATCTTGCCAGTTACTCATAAAATTTGCTTTGCAGACTAAAATCAGTACTTTTCATTAAGTGGTCTTTGTTGCAGTTTTGATAGTTTTAATATAAGCTTACTGAGCCAGACTACATTTCAATTACTTGCCAGCAAAATACTGGCGAAACATGCTTCTGCACAGTTTATGTTCCTAGAAATAGGGAACGGGTTGATGTGTAGTCCCAAAAGAATGTTGCTGTCCCTATTTTGTGGGAAAACTTGATAGCACAGCAGAAAGTAGGCCAAGATCACAGTGCATAAAGTACTATGGCTGTGCATCACTCAAAAATCAAAATTTCAGTTGATACTAAACTTTATATGACAGCTTTGGGTGGCCAGAAGTGAAAGACCAGCTCTTGATTCCAAGGATCTTAGTGGCAGAAGAGCTTCTCTCTGAGCCAACAGAGTCATCCTGGCTCAAAAGCGCAGATTTTTATCAAGCTTTGCATGAGTATTTGTTATACTGCGATGTGAACAAATCATGGGGTTTCAAATATTTGGTACTTTGCTTTTTTTTGTATGTGTTTACTTTGTCTGGGTGTAGCTTCTTATTTTATAAATCTTTAGGCTCTAAATAGAGCTCAGACTAAATTCACTGTGAAGTGGTAAGAGTTGCCTTTTTCTATCAAAGGATTCCATTTTCTCTTTAAAAACTTCATACGATTTGAGACGTGCCAATTTGAAGTTGTCTTGCACACCATCTGAGACCTAGCTTATTTGAGGACTGTGCTAAGTCTGGGATATGGGTTGGTGTTTCTCTTGTTTCATGAATGTGAAATCAAAGTTCTAAAATGCTGAATGTGTGTAATATACATCAAAAGAGATTCTCAAAGCACTATTCTATTTAACGTTGTAGAATAAATATTTGTCGTGTTAAAGATGTAGCTGTAAAGAAGGTTCTCAGAATGAGATGCTGGGCTCTGGCACTGATCAATTAATAAATTGAGTTTTACCTGAATGCGTGTTGAAGTATCAACAGCCAACCCTACAAACAATAATTCCTCCACTCCATTTCATATTTTTGTGATAAGCTACTAAATACATAGAACTTTGATCAGAATGTATTTAATGATTCACTGTTGAAGGTGAGTTCATCTATAAAGGATGCTTAAGATTTGTCCCCTTCTGCCCCTATGACCTCTCATATTTGCAAACTGCTTTAGCTGGTGAGAGCAGCTATTTTCCCCTTCCTGTTCCTTGGCATCCTTTTCCTATTACCTTTTTCTATCCCATCTGTTTTTTTCTTATCTCCTCCTTTAGAAGATTAGAACCAGAAAAAAGAACCATGGGATGTGTATCAAGAAAAAGAGGCAAGAAGTTGTTTTAAATAGAAACATATGCATTACCTTCCCAACTTTCTTTTTCTTCCACTTTACCCATTCCAGTTACAAAGGTGTGTTGTAGTTCGGCCCCGATTGGGACCAGACTATGCAGTCTCTCTCACTCACCCCACCCTCCAAGAGAATAGGGGGAGATGATATAAGAAAAAATGGCTCAAGGTTTGAGATAAGGACAGGGAGAAATCCTTAAAGTTACCGTCACAGGCAAAAACAGACTCAACTTGGGGAAAAACTATTCATTTATTACTAAAACTAGCAGGATAATGAGACAGAGAAAACAAGATAAAAACCTCCTCCCCACCCCTCCCTCTTCCCGGGCTTAACATTATCTCTACTACCTTCCCCCCGGCAAGCGGCACAGTGGGGAAGAGGGAATGGGAGTTTTGGTCAGTTCATCACACGTTGTTTTACGCCACTGTGTCATCGTTGGGGGAAGAACTCCTCGCATTCCTCCCCTGCTCCAGTGTGGGGTCCCACCCATACGCCACAGTCCTTTGTGAAACTCCTCCGGCGTGGGTCATCTCTTCCACGGGGTGCAGTCCCTCCAGAATGGCTACCCCAGCGGGCCCTCCATGGGCCACAGCCTCCTTCAGGCCTCCACCTGCCCTGGCGTGGGGTCCTCCATGGGCTGCAGGTGAATCTCTGCTCCTCAGTGGACCTCCATGGGCTGCTCCACCATGGTCATCATCACAGGCTGCAGGGGAATCTTGGCCAGGAGCCGCATTACTTCTCCCCCTCCTTCTGAACTGACCTTGGCGTCTGCAGCCGTTCCTCACAACAGGCTGGCAGATGCCTCTCAGGATCCTTTTTACATCATATTCACTTCTCATCTCCTCTCCACTTCTTGCAGCCGGGCCGGGCTGAATTGGGCCCAGTCGGCTGCCTGGCAGGAGGCCAGAGGGTGAGGCCTGCAAGGCCCACAAGGCTTGCACCTCCCCCTCTCTGCCCCCCCTCAGCTGCTTCACATCTTCTCTTCTTCTTCTTCTTCTTTTTTTTTTTTTTTTTTTTTTTTTTTTTCTTCCTGTTTTCCCCTTCTTAAATACGTTATCACAGAACATTCTGCTACCAATTGGCTCAGCCTTGGTCCACCCTAGGCCCAGCCGAGTCCACTGAACAAAGGGGAGCAACTTCTGGCAGCTTCCTACAGAAGCTTCCACCTTAGACCTCCCTCACTTAACAAACCCAGAACAAGGTGTCACTTAGAATCTTATAGAATAGAGTAATTCCAGTTGGAAGGGACCTACAAAAACAATCCAGTCTAACTGCCTGAGCAGTTCAGGGCTGACCAAAAGTTGAAGCATGTTATTAAGGGCATTTTCCAAATGCCTCTTAAACACTGCCAGGCTTGGGGCATCTACCCCCTCTCTAGTAAGCCTGTTCCAGGGTTTGACCACCCTCTCAGTAAAGAAGGGTTTCCTAATGTCCTGTGTAAACCTCTGTGTGAGGGATTTCAGTGATGGTCTGTGTAGGGCCACTGTGGGAAATTACAAGCTGCACGCAGCTGTGAGAACGCAACCTTAGAGAGGGGAGCTAAGAGGGTTGTTTTTGGGCAGTATGTGGTTGCTATCCAGGAACCGCTGTTAGCCAGCAGGGCATATACTTGGCAGGCCTTGCTGCATGCGCTGGCCACGTGTGCACCAACGCCTGGTCAGTACTCTGCCACTGAATCTGCTGAGGGGATAAACAGAGGCGGCTCAGAGCAGAATGGAGAGAAAGGACCCAGAGCTCACTCTGCGAACAACAGGGGACGCCCTGAAGGTGCTGCGCCTACCTCCCTTCTCTGTTCTGACCCCGCTGATCATCATCCTCCTGCTCGGCAGACTAAGTCTCCGGCTTAGTCGGATTGGTAAGACTCTCATAAAGGGAAGACAATACGCTAGTAACTGCTTATGCTAGGAACTGCTTATGCAAGGCTATAATAGAGCAATAAATACTGTTGTGTTTTTAAATATCATATGTTGGGTGACCTTTGTGCAGGTTTGAACCATTCCCATGTGTCCTGTTACAGGATACCAGGGAGAAGAGATCAGCAGCTCCCTCTCCACTTCTCCTCCTTAGGAAGCTGTAGAGAGCAATGAGGTCACCCCTAAGCCTCCTTGACTCAAACTAGACAAACCCTAGAGTCCTCAGCTGCTCCCTACAGGACATTCCTTCCAGCCCTTTCGCCAGCTGTGTTGCCCTCCTCTGGACATGTTCAAGGACCTTCACATCCCTCTTAAATTGTGAGGCCCAGAATTGCACGCAGTACTTGAGATGATGTCACACTACTGCTGAATACGGGATAATCGTCTCTTTTGACTGGCTGGTTATACTATGTTTTTGTTACATCAAAGAACACTCTGTGAACAAGCGGGAAGAGCTGTTATTTCTCCCTTCCAGCCTTCTACTGGTTCTCTCATTTGTAGTACAAGTAGTCTCTGAAATCCCAATAGCAAAAGTTAGATGAATAAAGAAGAGTGATGCCTTAGTTGATGTTCCCAGCTTCGCAGTGTGAAATCCCATTACTCATTATGCTTTGCTTCTTTCAGAAAAAGCAGATATTGACAGACTGCATGTCTTCATTCTTGTTTGAGTTTCTTCTGGATATACTTGAGTGCTCAGATCTGTTTATCAGGGAAGCTCTCTTGACCAAAGTTAGTTGGAAGTTTCTTCAGAACTGCAGAGTTGAGTTCCCAACAACAGGTTGTCAAACATCCAGCTAACTGAATTGACACACAGTGTGATTTGTTGCACTTAGATGTCATGAATCATTAAGAGGTGTATGTGTTCTTAGGTTTTCTAGGCAGAAACTGTTAAACATATTTCTGGCTGCCAATCAGGTTTATGTAGGTAACGGCCCATGTTGTAGCTATGTTTCTCAAACTTTGGTTTTTTTAGATCAGAGGCTCAATATGGCACGTGGACAGTATGAAACAGATGAAATTTTGAGAGCTGCTGCTGAGCAGGTATGTGAACTCGGGAATGGAAGTGGTAAGAATTTTTCTGAGGAGGTTTTGTGACAAACGTCTTTGCATACATAGAGCACAGCCCACTTCAATGTGGCCTGGGCTTGCTTTGCGTCCATCGCACAACTCTGGAGTCGCTTGTTGTTTTTCCAAGCAGCAACAGCAGAATAAAACTGTCATAACAGTGAATTCTTCTATTTTTGGTGTATTTTCAACAGTCTGTCATATGCAGGAGATCATATCCCTGAAAGAATACTTAATTTCCACTTTAGTAGACTTCTTCACTTTTATAGACTTCTCTTTTCTAAGAGATTGGTCTCATGTTGAGATAACTTTTTGCATTGGGTATCATAAGCCCATCTGCAAGTCTGTGCAGAAGCTAAGGCATCAGCACTTTACTGATGCTGAAACGCATGGAAATGAACTTAGCACTTAAACAAACTTATGATTGTTCTTTTAAAAGTGAAATGATTTCCCCTTAGATGCAATTATGCTTTATATGAGAGCACCTCCAGGGAAAAAAAAAATATTATTTTTTTAATTTTTTTTTTTTTTTTTCAAATTGGGCCAGCACTCAAGGATTTTCGAACTTAAACCTGAAAGTGATCATGTGGGATATTGTGTGATTACAGTACAGACAGAACAACAGCTGTGGGTTGCATATAAAAATTTAAAATTACATGTAATCATGTGCAAGTACTAACATGAAAGGTATACCATTACAGAAAACTGCGCCTGGTGCCTATGGCATATCAGGATCCAGGATGATGGACCAAAGGTAATGTAACTGATTCCAAATGATAAGTTGGAATACTACAAAATATTAAAAACAAACTGTCATGTGCTTTTAAAAGTAGAAATATCCAGGTGAACTTAGTCTTATGTACACGTGTTCACAGCTCTGAGAACTTGTGCATGGAGGTCTGTAAAAATGTTCCTGTAGGAGTTGTTTTTAGGTACTATTCTGTTTATTCAATAAATTAAATAGGTGACTTTTCTTCCACAATCAGTAAAATAAAGCCTGAGAGATGAATGAAAGAATTCTCTATTCTAAATTTTAAAATAATAGAAGTGGAGGTAAGATTGTACTGATCTTGGTAGCACAGATACCTACTGTCTGTTGAGGCCAGGTGGATGTTTTTAAAAGTACTTATTTGACAATTTTCAACTAACACTGGCCTGTTAGTAAGTTGTTTAACAATAATTGTAATTTCCTGTTATAAAAATAAACGATCCATTTCTTGTTAGCTTTTAAAGCATTATCACTCTATACTAATATAGACTTTTCAGAGAATTACTATCAATTACAAAAATATTAGGAAGGAAAAGGTATATAAGTAGAACTATGTTGTTTTTTTTTTTTACAACAAGTGGTCTTATAGGCCACTTTACTGTTGTATGTGAAAGCAGTAACAAAGTCTAGTCTTTAATCATTTGGGATTCTATGTATGAAATATTAATATAGTATTAATGCTTATTTATCATGTCCCATGTTCTAGTTCTGTTATACAGGAAATCTATTGTTGATGATCGTACTTTAAAAGTAGTAATCAAATTTGTTAAGTTGATTGTGGTGAATGTTGAGCTTGGAAGTAAAGAAAAGTGATTGTTTTGTTCTGTTCTCTAGCTTAAGAATTCTTTAAAACTGGTTAATTATCAGAACAATGTTTCAATATTTACAAAATTTATTCTAAGCGTGTTTTTCAACTTTTTAGCTTGTCAAATCTAGTCACAGAGTATGATAATTACTTGGAAGAAATGAGAGAACAGCTGCAGCTTTATCAGGTATGGATGTTCCTGACATTGCAGACTGTATATTCTTAGTATTTTACAGTATTAATATCTAGGCCATTAGTTTTTGTCAATAAAGGAAAGTACGCCTGCACCATGCTTGCTGGACTGCAGTCTGCCTCAAATGGATGAACAGCGAGCTCTCTATGAAAAGGCTGGGAGATTGTTCAAATGGCACAAGTTACTGTGTGTTTGCAGAAGTAGTGTTGTGAAATGAAACATGCATGTTGTATTTCTCTAGATGTTCTGATGTGGTTGCAGGTGTTTTCCTGGTGATATTCAGATGAGGCAGCTGTTTCGCTGTTTCCTTACAGATCTGATCTTGGCCATGCAGTCCAGCTCAGTCCTGCAAGTGTAGATACGCACAGCCTTCTTCATTCTTAATAATTCTTCAGATCTAAATAATTCTTTAAAGGTTTATTATCATGGAGGCTGAGGTGGAGGGGGACTGTCCTTTCAGCTACAGAAAAATGAAACTTTTTAATGCTTCGTATGAACGCTGAAAAACAGTGATATGTTTCATTATTAAAAACCTGTGGAATACAGAAAGCGATTTTTGCTTGTGATCTTCATGCAGAAGTTATACTCTGATTTTAATTTAATGCACTTAATTTGTTTAATCTATCCATCATAAAGATTCTGCAAATACAGTCTTCAGAAGGCAATAGAAGCACTATGGCTTTGTTTTTGCACTATTTAGTTAACAAAACAGTCCATTTGACTGAAGTTTCTCCTCAGTTAATTCTTATTTTCTCAAATGCTTACTGCATAAAAGGTGAGAGTTATCGACTGTATCCCTACAAGAACTTGAGTTAATTTAGAATCAATCTTTAAGAGCTATAAGGATTCCAAAAGGTAAGTTTAATGCTCATAACTTCTGAATGTAGCAGCTGTTAAATTTTAAGTGGCATCATGTGACTTTCCTTAAAGAAAGTTAATTTCATTTACTACATTATACTGAATTAAATGGTCCATGTTTTACAGTATCAGTCAGAATGAAAAGATTCAGGAATTACCAAAGTTTGTGAATTACCAAAGTTTAAGTGAGTGCTTACTCTTGTGTGTTTTTATGTTAGACACAAATGGGTGAGATGAGACTAAAATTTGAACAAGTCACCAAGGAAAATGAAAGGTAAATAATTGCACTTCCTTGTTACTGCTGCTGTTTTTCTTGATTTCTAACCTTAAAAAGCTTTTTTCTAGGACTTTGAAATCTTTTGAATCTACTTAGTAGTTGAAGATTTCATACTTGGGAGCATAATGTTAGAGTCTTCAAGTGCTTACAGTACTAGCTTTAGGAGACTTAACCATATCTCTAAAAGAACTAGATATGAAACTATTTAAAACTATCTATTGTGTTTATAGAACGTAACTTAATAGATTTAAATATGACCTAGAAGTAAATAGTATGTATAGATTGAAGGTATGGTATATGTCAGTTGTTAAAGAAATACTTTGCTGAACTTAGTTCTTTGAATTACAGGCTGCATGCAGAGTTGAAGGAGTCTCTTGAGAAGCAACTGGAGGATCTTCCTTTCATGCCTGTGGGAACTGATATTCCTGCAGATGAAGGCATTGTGAGAAACCTTCAAGAACAATTACAACTGTCAAATCAAGTGTGTGAGATGAAGCATTTATGCTGTTTGATTTCTTTTGTTGTGCCTTGGCAGATTAGGGAAAACTATTTTATTTCTTGGTTCAGGATTCCTTTGTTTTCAGAGTTGCTTGACACTATTTTGAGGCCCTCTTAACTTTCTGTAGCTAAAGAAACAAGTACTTATACTTTCAACTTAAAGACCTGAAGAAACTTCTTTCCTAGATTCCTTTAAGAAATTTTTAATATTAATTTGTGCCTGTATTTTTCCCGGTTAACTTGATCTTGATATTGAATTCCTGACCAGGAAACGAGTGAGCTATTTTGTTCCAGTCAAATTTTTGGAGTAGCTTGTCATTTTAATCTATAATGTTGTAATGTAATATGAGGAGGCAAGTACATGTGGAATATAGAAAATAATATTTAAATCTGAAAAGATAAGCAAGTTTTGTTGAGCTTATTACAATGATGTATCAATCCTGTTGCGTATTACTAAGTTGAAGTTAAACTGACAGCTGAATTTCAGTATTTGAACATTATGTATACTGTAGGCCTGCAGTAAATACCTGTAAAAGTTTAAGCTATTAAAAAATCTGGAAAACTTGCAGTCCATTTGTAGGTGGAATTTGGAATTGTAAATATCTGTTTTTCTGTTTCTGAATTTGGTATTTTTACTGTGTATTTACAATGTGTGCAGAGAAAAGTACAGAAAATTGCTTTTTTTCAAAATGGAAGACTTCCCTTTTTAGAGAATGCTAGATGAATGTTCATGTGCTATAAGAGAATACTTAATACAAACTGTTGTTCTGTAACTTAGGAAAAAGAACAAGCAATAGAGCTCTGGCAGACTGTGTTACAGGAGCATGATCGACTCCAGCAGCAGTACCAGGAACGCATGACTGAAACGCAGATTCACATGGCTGAAAGGCAAAAGCAGAAAGTAATTTACATTTCTATTTTTCTTAATTTTGGAATGTCTTTCTATACTGTGGAGATTCTGGGTTTGTGTGTAGTCAAACTGAAGTGGTGGGGAAATTTCTACCAGTATTGTTAATTATTTTCCATAATAGTAATCTAAACTGAGTGGTCAGATGTGGGCACTGATTCATCAGCTGGAAAAGTTCTTTATTTCAGATATATGGGCAGGAACTTAGGAACTTGAGGAATGCACTGCGTCTGAGTCTTAGTGCATATATATGTATACGTGCACAACATACGCATGTGCATACAAATAATAGTGTTTGAATTGCATGTGTGGAAATCTTCATCTGAAGAAGCTGCTAAAGATTTCTGAATTCTGAAGTGGAAGGCTTTCAGATTTTCTCCTATGTTTGAATCCTGAATTTTGTCTGTAAGATCACAGTGGGATAGTGGGAAAAGTAGGCTCCATTTCCTGTTGTCATTCAGTAAATAAGCATGTGTAAACAGCTGAAAAATAAGTTCACCAGTTTTCTTCTAATACTGGCTTGTGTTTGGCATCCTGTTTCTCTTTTGCTGTTTCAGAAAGCCTTTCAGGAAATCTTAGTTCAGAAAAGCTGTTTCACTCTGAGCTATATAAAGATGCTCAGTGTGTGGTGAACTAAGAAATTTCATGCCTGTATGTACCTCGCTACAGATATTTCTAGGTCTCTAAAGAGGTGCCTCAAGTTTTCTAACATTTCCTTTCCATTTTCAAGTACCCTAGACTTGCAGGTACAGTTACAGCTCACCTATATAACAATTTTTTTTTTACTGATTTTTGTCCTTTTGTGATATTAAGTCCACCTCAGCAATATACTCTTTTCTGAGAAACAGGAAAATGTCTGTGCAGCTATTGTGCTCTGTCAACTTTCATAATTATTTCAAATAATACTTGAGAACTCTTATCTATATATAGTTCCAACTTTTTGCTCGTGTTCCTTCTGTTAGATAATTTCTTCTGTTGCATCTTCAGTTACTGGTAACATACACATAGTAGAGCATACAGAGTCATTGGTAGCTGTTGGAGAGTTTAGGGCTGACAGATTCCGCTTTTCATTGGTAACTAAATTCTTGGTGGATTTTAATGCCATTGTAACAAGAATGAGGTTGAGCTGCCTTTTATTCTTAAATGCTCATGAACTCCCACAGAAGGCGACTTTTTAGTGGAATAAACTTCTTTACTTTAGGTTTTGCTTCTAATGGAGGAGCAGGAAATAGCTATTGGAGGTAAACAGAAATGGGTAAGACCAACTAGAATTAGAATTGACAGAAAGCAAAGATGAAAGAGGATATCATTGTAAGGGCTGGACATAGTAAATAAGGAAGTTGTTAGAATAGGTTTCTGGCATATACTTGGCCTTGAGGCTCTTAAACACATCACAACTAGTAGATATTCCAGTTCAGGGACTTGAGTCCTCTCCATGCTCTGAAGACGCTTAGCATGCTGCAGATGGGCTTTTTTGTGTTACGCTAGTTTTCCTAGGAAGCAGAGTTCATATTCAGGGACTCAAGAATTGAATCAAACAGTTTTATTTTTATGGACACAAGACATCCTATATGACAAAGAGCAAATTAAATGTGTTCATATGGGCAATTTTTTAATTAAGATGTACATGTGTCCTAATGTGCTTAGCAAAAGTGCTTACAGTAACATCATAGTCTATGTGGCTCTTTAAAGGCACTACTCATGTACGCTTTCATATTTTGATCTTAAGTGTGTACGAGTTTTGGAAGGAGGCAATTTGTAACTGAGTGAAATTCAAATACATTTTTCAGTAGTAAATCTAATTTACCAGATTACTAGGTCAACAGCTAAGCAATCTAATTAAAATCTGCAAAGGCATATTGAATTTACTGCAACATGTATAAATGTTTTTAAAATGTTTTCAGTTAACTATGAAACTCACTAATAATACACTCTTTGTGATTATAATGGCTGTAAAAAGCTCTGAATTCTCTTTTTAGGATCAACTGACTGGTTTTCAACAGTTGACTCAGCAACTACATATAGCCAATGAGAAAATAGAGTTGGTAAGTAGAACCTTCTGAACAGTGACTTAGTAAATTATGTTGTTTTCCTACTAAAGCCTCAAAGTATAAAAGGAAAGCAAAAAGTCCTTCATAGATACCTGGTTGGAAGAGAACTTGTGCCACTCAGATTTGCAGACTTCTCTAGGGACGAGTCAAAAATCAGGTAGTAACTTTTTTTCCTGAACTCCAAACACCAGGTCAGGGTGGTTGAGAGGTTAGGTCTTAATATTGCGTGAACTCTTTCTTCCAAGTCAGTGGTAAGCTCGCACTCAGAATTTTAGTACATGGTGAGTGTACTTTAGTCACACATTCAAAACCATCTTCACAAAGGAAAAAATTATTTAAATGGTGACATCTTACGTAGACTAGCTCTGCCAGATGTTTATCGATTTCTACTTCAGCACTGCTAGCTTCAGTGTCTGTCATTGACTTTTTTAGGGATTTGTCTGAGCTCTGGTCACCTCCTCGTGCTTCATCCATATCCTTAGATTGTGAGACTTCTAGTTTCTAAGCTTTAGCCTATGACTTCCAGGATTGACAAACAATTTTAATATGGTAGAAAAATTGAGGTGAAAGACTTGAAGTTTCTGGCTGAGGAGCTGCTTCTCTGAAAGACAGACATGATTCCTGTGTGATTTTTCATTAATGTTTGATTTGGATACTGGTAGTGTAAAAAGAGTCCTAACCTACTCTAGGCAATCTGGTCTCTTCTGTCTTTAGCACTGGAACCTTTTTTCCTCACATCTGACCTATTGTTAAAATACAAGGCTGTTTCTTTGATGTTAAATACTGTAGATATGAAGGAAAGACTACTACATTCTTTGTTTTGGTGCCTGTTAATTGAAAACTTTTCTATTGCCATCTTTTCCCTTTCCCTGCTTTTTCTATTCTATTCAAAGCAAGTTAAGTCTTGAAATGTTCTTTGACTGTGTTTTTAAGATGTCTAATCATTCTTCTTGCTCACTTTAAAATTCTTTCCAACTGTGCTGCTGTCGTTTTTGAATTGTGGTGATGAAACTACAGTACTCCAATCGAGCCCTTACCAATGTTGAGTAGTATGTTGTAGATTACTACAGAATAGTATATTGCAAGCAGTTGTCCTGGTTACAAGCTATTTTGTTAGTAAAAGCACAATAATGTACTCTGAGAGGAACTTTTACCTTATGTAGTCAGTGATGCTCTCAAAAATAATTGTTCTCTGAAGATAGGTACATCAGAGTTACTGGGAGGTTGCTGTCTGAAAATAAGCTCAAGCAAATACAATTATGAGTTTTTAAAGCAATTTTGCCAAGGATTTGGAAGTTAT
The DNA here is from genome assembly GCA_011801015.1 of Ardeotis arabs. Taxonomy (NCBI): domain Eukaryota; kingdom Metazoa; phylum Chordata; class Aves; order Otidiformes; family Otididae; genus Ardeotis; species Ardeotis arabs. The sequence goes on from JAAGAY010147825.1 coordinate 50,276, forward strand.
AGACTGTTTTGTCTGCTGCTACAAGTGAATCAGTAGTAGTTACCTCAAAAAGTAGAATTGCTGAATGCTTAAAATCATAAAACTGGAAAGAGATTATATGGAGAGGAGAGAGTGAAATATGCGAGCTCTTTGAGAGAGATGAAACAGGCAGATAAAGGTAATCCATTTGTTTGCGTTATCCAAAAAACATTTGGCAAACTCTATTTCCAAAGGCATAAAGATGTCATAGGATAAAGAAGCATGCCCTTTCTTGAACTAACAAACTGAAAAACAGGAAGCGAAGAGACAGAGTAATTAGTCAAATTCTTTATTGTGGTAGAACAGCTGTGTTTCCTAGATATGCTCAGGTTAGAGTTGTTCAGCATATTTATAAATGTTCTGGAAGTGAGATGCAGTATTGAGGCAACAGTGTTGACTACTGATGTTAAACTCTTTAGAGTAGTGAAAACTGAAGTAAACTGCAGAAATTTGCAGAAAGATCTCATGACGTTGAGTATCTGAGTGAATTTTATTGACATTTCATTGGTATTAATAAAAGCAAAATAATGCATGTGGGCAAGAGCGAGCTTTCACTTTGGATACTCTGTGATGGTCTTGGAATTAACTGTTACTAGTCTGAATATCTATTTTATAAGTAGGGTGTGTCTGAAAACAATTGTTAGCAACAGTCAAAAAAGCAAGAACGTTAGCAATTTTTAGAAGGGGAAAAAAGAATATGTTGTGCTTAAGTCCACAGTACAGTAGTGTCTTGAATGCTGCCTGCAGTTGTGGTGATATCTAATATCTCAGTGTAAGATACATGTATATCTAAGATTTAGAAAAGGCTAGTAGGGTAAGAAAAACATGAAATGATTCTCAAATGAGAAGACAGTTGAAGGAGAATTACACCTCCAGCACTGGAGGTGCTGGCATACAAAGAATGAAAGAGGAGCGATTGCTCGTTGTTTCTTGTCTCTAAAACAAAGGAATTCTTTCCAGCAATATGTGATCTACTGTGGTCCTCATTGTCACATGGTATTCTGGACACCTAAACTAGATGCGAATGCAGATGTATGTCTGAGCTATTACAATTCTTATCTCAGGAAGTTCTTACACTACGAAAATATGGGGAAAGGAGGAGAAGATTAGGTAACATCACTGCATTTGTCTTTCACAAACACTTTACCTAAACTTTGGCACTTGGAAACCGTTCACAGAGTTAAATAGACCTTATGGGCTATTTTGATGGTATTGTATTCTGTAGGAAATGCCCTATAACAATTCTGAATATATAACATATTAAATACAGTAAGGAACATGTTACAAATATCTCTTTATTTTTGCAGAGCAATCAACAGTTTCTGAAAACTATAACAGAACAGAATGTGGAACTAGAGCAGCTACGAAAACAACTGAGGTATAAACCAGGCAATTTAAAAACTTTATTAAATATATTTTCTGTAACTTTTTCTAACCTGCTGCTGTATCATGGGCCTTGTTTGTACTGCAAACTGACTTGATAGGAATAGTTGCAATCGTTTCAGTTAATGTTTCTTACGTTTGTTACAAATATGTGCATCATTAGTGTTAGGGTAGCGTATTTCCAAGTGGTGGTGTTTGGTTCAGCTGTCTCCTGAAATGTTCAACATTTGACCTTTGATTTAAAAGGAACCAAGTATCAGTAGCACAACAAAATTTATTCTGAAAATAGGCATTAATTAGAATATAGTTTCCCCAAAATCCAGTTATGTAATTACTCATTACAGTTCTGAAATTTTAGTGTTCAAAGTAGTTTCAAGTTTTAATGTTTTTATTGAGAAACAGCAAATAGAAGTTTTATTAAAGAGCTCTAAACTATAGGCTCTTTGGAAGCTAGAGGTAAGAGAAGCATTAATTATATTCCTGAAATATATAAAGGAAAATTAGAAAAATACCTGCAGCGCAATTTCATGAGTATTTGTATTTACAGCCATAGTCTGTTCAATGGCAGTTTACTATATCTGTTAACTCTTTTAATTAATGATGATAGCAGTCAGACTAACATTTAATTTCAGTAAACGGTGGATTTGTGGACTGACAATAAAAAGGAAATTGATTCATTATCAACCAGTGATATTTTTCTGTAGCATTACCTAAAGCTTTAAATAAGCTTTTTAAAATAAACTTTTAAGTTTATAAGCTTAAAATTTATAATGTATATAATTTCGGTTTAATTATTAATTTTTCCTTTTATTTCAGTTACTGCAATTTCCTTTGATACTATACTTAAAAAACTTCATATGATTGGACTGCCGTGATGTTTTGGTAGTTTTATCATTTTGCATTAGCTTATCTAATATGTTTGCTCTTTTTTAACTTTTTCATACATTCAATCTTTGGTCTTTAAATTTAGCCTAATATGCAACCTGAATAATTGGGTTACACCCCAGGTGAACAACTCTCTACGTCTTTCTGTTCCTCCCAAGTCAGAGGAGTAGGAGGGTTGCTCATTTCAATTAGCTTTTCTACAGAGGAAGAAATCTGATTCATTAACTAGTCCATTTTTTTTCCTTTTCTGTTTCAGCTTGTAAAACGTATTCAGATTACAAAGCACATCAGTTAAGTTCTTCAGAAGTAGTTAATTTTTCTTATTCCCCATCAAATTGCTTTGAAAAGTGAAATCTAATTCTGAATAAAAATTCTCTATAAGTATCTGTGGCTTAAGTATATTAAGTTATTCAATCACGTAAAGTTTTTGATTGCCTAATCCTCCCAAATAGTTAATCAACGTGTACACCTTCATATTAAGCTGTCTTTAAGAAGTTATTTCCACAGGACAGTTGTTGAATGAATTTGGTATTCCTCTCTCACTGTGCTTTGTAGTAAAAAGGAGAAGAGGGAAACGTTTTCTGCCCTGAAGGAACAGTATTATGGAATCTGACTGCCCTTCACAGCTATTTCAACAAAGTTGTAATGCAGTCTCTTTTTTCCACTATAGTATTTTTTTTCTCTTGTAATAATTGAAATGTAATTTGTAGACTGTTTTCTTTATACAGACAAGCCAAAATAGATGGGCGGACGGCAAATGCTAAGGTTGATGAAATGACCAGATTGACAGAGAAGCTTCAAGGCCAATTGGAGAGAAAGGTATTCTAGAGAAAGGAATAATTTTTTGTTGCAATTGGAGTGGCTAGTCAGTTATCTCAATGCTGAGTTAAATTAATCTCAAGTTGTTCTCTAACGTCTTTTATGTTAGTGTATCTTTATTTTGTTCAGGGAAGTTCAGATGATGTCTGGATAATACATGTATTCTTTCTAGGAAGAAGACGTGGTATCTGCCCAGCAAAGAGAAATGGCATCTGACAAACGCTTGCAGCAAATGCAGTCTAGTATAAAACAATTAGAAACAAGGTAAAGATAGCTCATTGGACGTTAATTGGATACATGCAAGTGAGATAAAATATTATGGCTTTTTCAGCCTCTGGGTTTTGTGTTTCTAAGAAGTTCTGTTTTCTCAAAGTAAAGATGTCTTATCTTTGGCTGCTCTCTATCTTATTTCTTCTATTCTGCAGTCTTTCAGAACAGCTTCTGATTTTAATAGATTTAAGATGATGAAACAGACCACTTGATTTTATTGACTGTAATGAAGAAAAAATTAGACATATATTTTTCATTCTAGTGCATAAATTCTAGTTTCTCAACTCTCATTAGCTTTAGGTGGAGTTCTAAAGGAAGACGTTCACACTGAAATTTTAAAATGTTTATGTAAACTAGCTGCTTTTGAGATGAATACAGCTTTTTCTTTCCATGTTAAATAAGATTCGATTTCAGGTCTTAGTTCGGCAATCTTTATACAAAAAAAGATTATTAAATAGAATTGTTAAAGCACACTTCTTAACAATAAATGCTAGTTACAAAAGTAGTTTGAATAACTGCTAAGGAGTAGAACTTAATTCCAGCATTACCTACTGGAAGATCTAAAACTCGATCAGGTTCTTTTGTGTGGATTTTTCTTCCCCCTTCACTTTCCAAGGATATGACACTTATCTGAGCACAGTGATTTTAATTTGAGTATCATGAACAGTTCTTCAATTATTATGATTAGTCAGGTGACCTGATAGCTAAGAAGAATTCTTAAATTTCTTATTGAAATAACTGTGTGACTGTTTGTCTTCCCTTCTTGGTTGCAGGCTTGTGAGTGTGATTAACAGACTCTTCAGCAACTCTAGAAACCAAATAATTACTAGGGAACCAACCTTGTGACCGTATATATAGTCAAGTACTGCCACAAAAAGTTGCAGAGACCTGTGTGGCTGCCTCTGCTTGATGAATTACACTGGCCTAAGTATCATGGAGGCTCTTAAGTTTATTTTAGAATGTCTTAAGGAATTAGCTAGTTTTATTATTTTCTGTAGGTTTTTGATTCTAAAAAAAATGTGGTTTGGTTCTACAAAAATATAGAGTGGTTGTCTGTCTTTGTATGTTTTATTACAGACATAGTAGAAGGCAAATAAGCATGGCTGCTTGAAAAGGCAGCCCAAGTGTTGCCAAAGTGCTCACTATGGATATTTAGAACCGTGCACTTTATTGAACCAGCAGCACTTGTGGAACTTCCTGAGATTTTTTTTTAGAGGATACCTCTGAGACTGTTTTGCCCTCTCTCATGCCTCCTGATGCTGACAATCATAATTAAACAATAAGAATTTCTGAGCTGTTGCAAAATTACCAGTGGCTTTCTTGTTCTAATTGTATAGCTGAAACTTCATTGCCCACATCCAATTATTCCATTTCCTTCACAGAGGAAAACTTTATTCCTTCTGGGACTGTTCTGTTTTAATATAGAACACTTTCAGTGATGTATCCCAGGATAGCAACATTCTTCTAAGGACCTTCTGAGATTAGACATCTGAGTTAACTCCTTTAATTCTGTTTCGTTCTAGAACGTGATGTATATTAAACTCAAAGACTCTGTCCAAAAACAAGCCGAAAACCAATAATGCAGTTTGGGCAACTTAGGAATAAATACTTCCTATTAGTTTCGTTTGAAAGAATTACTGTCTTAATTAAGTATTTGATTGTTAAATGAGCAGAATTATTACTGTCTTGTAGATTACGTGTTACTGTCCAAGATGCTGAACAGCTGAGAACAGAAAGAACAGCCCTGGAGAAACAAATCGGAGAGCTTCAGACCAAGTGTGCTAATCTAGAAAGAGAGAGCTACGAAGCTGTTACAAGAGTCCAAGATTGCATACAGCAGTTAGAAGAAGCTAACCTACAAAAAAGTCAGGTAAAGCAGTGGATTAAGATATTTCTTAGATATTAGAATACTTTCATCATTTAGAGTTGAAAAGTGCCCGATTACGTACAGACATACATGCATACACAACCAAGCTTCTTTTGTGCCTGTTATACTAAAATTAGTAATGCGTAAGATAGCAAACTGTGGTATCACCATATGTTACTTAGACTTGTCATGCAGTAGAAATTTCAAAGAATATATTGAGTTCCTGGATAAAAGGAGATCTAAGTGATGTTACTGTACCTGAAATTGAATTTAAAAAATTGTTGACAGAGTTTCGTATCAAATACTTATAAACAAATTGAGCTGTCTGAATAAAAAGGAAGGTCCTGTTGTGAATTCATGACTTATTGATGGTTAGGAAAGAAGAGGTAAAACTAAAGGGATTTTTTTGTTACATGATGGGCATAGGTCACCAAGAGAGTAAGTTCTGTGTTCAGATTTTAATTATTCAGAAGAAATCTGGATAAGTGACTGAGTAATGAGCAGGTGAAGTCTGCAGTCAGGAAAAAAAAATGCAAATAAGTTTATTAGCATATTATAAATAGGCAGAAGAAATTAAATCAAAAAATGGTTTAGGAGATGGTGTGGGTGTCTCTTAAGAATACATTACTGCAGTCCTTACTGGTACTCGATACAATGAACAGAATGTTGAGAATGAGGGTTAAAAATAAAGATGCCTTTAAACATAGTGCACCCTCATGTACAGTTTTGATCAGCCCATTTCAGGAAAGACATAAGAGAACTGGGAAAGTGTAGGAGGAGTCAAAAAGGAAAACTAGATGTGCAGAGACCTTAAAACAGATTTTTATGTATAATACATGATTAAACTGTCATAGGATCATGTGTATGCCAAAAGTATAGGTAGGGAAACAGTCAAATTCATGACAGGAAAATCCACCAAATCTTCCTGAAGAACAAGGTCTAATCTAGCAAGTCTTGACATGTCTATTGATCAAAAAAAAAAAAAAAAAAAAAAGTTGCCCTGTTTCCCAGTTCTTAACTGTCCTGAAGTATCTGCTGTTTGCCCCTTTAGGAGACAGGATACAGGGCTCGGTAAACTTTTGTCTAATATGGGCTCTTTGTGTTTTAATGCTAAGCCTCAGTTTGAGTCAGGCTTTTAGAAATTTAAAGAATTGTGTTTGCTGGCAAGACAGAAATTTAATGCACTTCTGGTAACTGTAGCCATCAGTAAGAGAAAGAAACCCAGTTTAGTTACTGTCTGTGGGAATAAATGGAGAATCTTAGAATTGATTCTATTTGGGCTAACGTGTTGAACTGTTGAGCAGTTAAGGAGATAAACACACCCTTTTAGTCTGAAAAAGTGCTTTTTAAACTTGAGCAGCCTCTTGAATATCTAAACAAGCTTTTTACTTTAAACTTTTGGAATATTAAAGTTAGCATTGCTCTTGCTGATTTCAGTCCTGTGACAAAGGAAGCAGACTTGCTTCTTTTTTTCTGACAGAAAAGGGAACTAACTTCTTAAAGACATCCAGCTACCTTCTAGCCTGCTTCCAGAATAGATTAAAATATTGACATAGCTTAGATTTCTGGTCATTACTGCAGTTAAACTTCTGTGATTCTTCTTGTTATATACAAAAGAGGATTATCATCTTGTTATAGTCTTTTTTCCTATATATATATTCCTTCAGGAAAACCCTTTGGTGATATATTTTCATGATTTCCTTGTAATTTTCTACATCTCATTTGCTTTATGAATTGATCTTCTACAATTCCCTTTACCTGTTAGGCACTGGTTCAGAATAATAGAATCACAGAATAGTTTGGGTTGGAAGGGACCCTTAAAGGTGATCTAGTCCAGCCCCCCTGCAGGAGTTCTATATTCTGTAATCTTTTCAGACCAGTATCTCCTATTACACTTTAACATCAGTAGCTTTCTTGCGTCCTCCAGAGTAAGAGTTCCTTGCTACATCTTTTCTGTAATTCTTGCCATTCTTTTATGCTAAAGAGCTGTTTGATTCATTGTTATCCACCCTGAAAAGGACTGCATACACATTCCTTAGATGCTTATAGTCCTTTACTTTTAGTTTTCTGTGAGATTAGTAATGTAGTATATCAACCATAAAAAAAATGCTTAGCTATATGTAGGAGCATGCATGTGTGTGTGTATAAAGGTATTCAGTTTCCTAACAGAGAACTTCCTATGCGTCATTGTTGGCATTTTTTATTACAGATCCTGGCCCCTGGAGAGTAGCTTTGTCTTTTAGTCTGAGTTCCTATGCTTTCTTCTGTGTAATTCCATGCCTAGCCAAAATCTGAAAGTCCCAATAGGAAAAGGCATCTACTGACATAACTTTTTGTGTGGTTCTGATATACAAGAATGTGCATTTAGTGCAAAATTTTCTCACTGTTCTTGTTTTCTTGTTGGGTCTCAGTGGCAGCTACTCCAAAGTAAAACGGGAAAAGATGTTTTGAACAGTGACTGTGTGTGGTTTCTTGTCTCTGTGCTAGATACAGTGTCACCACTAAAATACTATCAGTAGTATTTCAAGTTGTCATTTTTTTTCTAGGCACTCTTTGGGGAGAAACAAAAGGAAGAGGAAATTAAAAAAATGAAAGATGAAATGTCTCAATTTGCAGAAGATACTGCTGCAAAAATTAGAAAGGCAGTAAGTTACAATGTTTCAAAAGAATGGAAAGGTTTTTTTTCCTTTTCCTTGGTGTGAGAAACTGTTGATGGTACATGGTAATCATGAGCAGTTTTCTTACAAGTGTTGTGTTAATATAGGTAGCAAGGCAGCATGGTGACAGTACCGTACTCTTTAGCTTCGTTGCCTAGACATACATTTTTCTGATCTAAATGTTACTCTTAAACCTGTCAAGAACCAAAAGTGTCGCTGTCTGCGCAGACACTGGTATAGAGAAGGCTGCACTGTGAAGATGCAAAGAACGGCACTTTGATTTCAGACATGCTGTTCAGTAGCACGTCAACAGACTGTTGTATTGGGATCAAGGTGTTTAATTTATAATATGTGGCCTCATCTTGGAAGTTGCTGATGGAAGCTCGTGTCTGTTCAGATGATAGGACCTGTTGAAAGTTATACTATAGCTTTTTTTTTGGCATCTCAGTACTTAAAAATATTCCAAGTAAGACTCTTCTACTAAGTACAACTAACAATCATAAGGCTCAGTATCACAGCACACTTAGAAATTTCAGACCCTTTAAAATGAGGGATAAAGATGGTTTGTGCCTTCTGTTTGGTTGCTACCTGAAAGAATCACAAAAATTAAAAACTGCGATATTTAGTGTCATACATAATTTGCATGATGTATGCAATACACCTACTCTTGCACAGAGTAGATGAACTCAAGAGCAACTAGGATAAGGAGTGCAGCTGTGACAAGAATTTACTAATCAGAATTTAGAAATCTAAAAATGACCTATTTCTGATTTTGAAATTATCTTAGTAAAAGTAAATCTCATCAAAAGCATAAAAAATTAAAATTTCAAACTATGAGTTGTCATGTCTCTCCGGGTATTATCAAATACTTCTCTTGGGATGTGATCTAAAATTATCTGTTACACAAATGGCGAATAACTTGCACCTAATGGACAGCAACTTTCCTAATAGTTTTGTAAGGCCTCATTGTGGTGTCTTCCTTTATGCTTTTTTTTTTTCTAAACACCCTTAGTTAAAGTAGCACGGCTTGGTAATAAACATTCTCTCTAACATTTATGTAGTAAGATTTGTCAGTTCTGCAGTCTCATGTATTTCCATATTTATATACATGCACCACATATAGACAATATTTATATAAAAACAAGATGCAGAAGTAGTTAATGGGATTTATTTTTTTAGATTTACTTTTTATTTTGATCACAGGTCGACTCTGCAAAGAAGCAATATAATGTGCAGATTGCTCGACTAACGGAAGAACTTTCAGCTCTTCAAATGGTATGGTGTTGACTAATGGAAGTATTTTTGATAGGAAAACATTTGAGACCTCTAGTTTTTGTTTATCCACTAAAATATTAAATTCAGGTAAAAGTAAATCAAGTAAAATATGATCAATGGGTAATTGTCTAGGACTGTGCTTTATTACTGTATTACACTTTACATCCTGCATGGATATTAGGAAAAAAATTTTTACAATGCAAGTTGTAGAACACTGGAACAGGTTGCGCAGAGAGGTGGTGGAAGCCCCATCCCTGGAAACGTTCAAGGCCAGGTTGGATGAGGCTCTGAGCAACCTGATCTGGTTGGGGATGTCCCTGTTCCTTGCAGGGGAGTTGGACTAGATGACCTTTGAAGGTCCCTTCCAACTCTAACCATTCTATGATTCTATGATTAACGCAACATACAGTGTCTTTCATGTTACTTGACAAAACCTACTATATGCAGTGTCTTAACAGTCAGTGCAGAGACACATATTTAGGTGCAAAGGATATTTGCTTTGAAAATTCATTTTTAATGTGCAGATTTGCCTTATATTTATATAAGCATATCTTTCTTTTACTGAGAATCTTGCCTGGCTCTGCATGAAATAATACAGTTCTGCAAATCCACACATTTCTATGTGTAAGTTTATTCCTTGAGTTACACTTACTCTTATTGTAGTTCACGGGCATTTTGACAGTGAGATTCTGTCCTCTAGAAAATATTCCCCATGTGATGGTATTTCTTAAGTATCCCTGTTTCTTTTAGGGATAGATAAAGCATTGAAAGCTGAGTATTGCGTATCTATAGTTGGGTATGTAGAAATGAAGTATATGCAAGTTGGTGAAGTATGCTAAGAGAAAGTCTGTGCATCACAATTATCATATTCTTGAATGAACCGGGAACTTGTAACAAATTATATGTGAGACCAGAAGAGCTTGGTGCATACGCAGCTATTTATGGATTAAATTTATTTTTAAAAGGTTTCATTTTACGTGTCTTATTCTGTACAGTGAATGAGACTGATCCTATAGAGAAAATAATGGGCAGGTATGTAATGCATACATACCAGCAGCAATTAAATTTACAATGGCTGGGTTTTGGCTTTGGCACTTCTTGATTTTTTATTTTGAGTTACTTTTTATTAGATTTATTTTAATATTACTTTTAAAAATAGGAATGTGGAGAAAAACAGAGTCAACTCGAACGAGCCATTAGAGAAAAGAGAGCAATGGAAGAAGAACTTGAAAAGGTAAGGCAATTGCATGCATTTTCACATCATATTTAAGATCTCTTTTCAGAATGAAAAGATTATATTGATTTTTTTTTTCCCACTTCTCATGGGGTTTTTGTTCCTTCAGTTTTCTTATTTTATTTTCTGAGTAGATTTTCTTAATTGTAAGTTTTCATGTAATTATTTTAATGTGTTTTTTTTTTAAATCCAGAAAGTGTTTTAAAACCGAAATGCTAAACTGAAAAAGAAGGTTCTTTGAAAATTGTAAAAAGTAAAAGGAGAAGCGTTGCACATATTCAGAAAGAATGTTGGTACATCTTCCGGTTAAGCTGAATAGACAGAAAACTAAATGAATGCCAGATCTTTGAAAACTTTTTTCAAAGTAGCAGCAACAATGATAAAATTCAGTTTTGTTTTAAATCACTGGAAAATAGGACACAATAAGGAGTAGCCTGTTTGTCAGTACTACACTGCCAATCACCAGTTCAAGGCAAAGATGATCTTACATTTAAGTTTATTCTTCAGATTTATAGGGAAGAAAGAGGACGTGAATTTGACAATAGAAAACTAGAGCAACTGCATCAGAAATACTTACTTGCAGAAACTACAAAAAGTGACCTTCAGCTAAGTCTACAGACAACACAAAATAAACTGAAACAACTGGAAATGAAGTAAGTAAAGGATGTTACAGAAATTGGAATGGAAAACAAGGGAAATCTCTGACTAATTAAGTTGTTGATTATGTGTTAGGTTTTTGTTACATCTTTTTAAACACTAGCAGGACTAGTATCAAGCATACAATAATTCTGAAGGAAGGGCTATTATGAATTGTTATAAAAGAGTTAAAGGGGATAACACACTATAGAATGAAATATTTTCTTTGCAAGCTGTGAACTGCAAGCACTTGTTTCACAAAAAAATGAAAGTAGGAGTATATTATTTGAAGTCTTACTGCATTTTAATTTTTTTTTTTTTTTATGAAAAGGTACTCTAAAATATTCAGGCAGAATTTACTACTTTATAAATTTATCTACAGTGTGTTATCTCCTAGTACATGCAGAACACTATTTACATAGCATACTGAATTTCAGGTCTGTGTTCAGAGCTAACAGACATTACTGCAGCTCCAATAATACAATGGTAAAAAATATAATATAGCACACGTTTTTAGACCAGGTTGTTGTTTTCAACGTGGAAAGTGTAGGATTATCTAAAAGCTTCAGTCGTTCCTGTACTCTGATGATCGCAAATCCTGTTACTGAGCAATCCTCAGCTGGGAATCTGGAAATGTTATACAAATGAAAATCTTCTGTTTCACATTGTTGTTTTACTGAGATTGCTACAATATTAAATGGATTTTATGAATTCCGTCATAACATTCTTTGCTGAGTGCGTAGTTCTAGCTGTCAGGCCCATTAAACATGCTGAGTTGATATAAGCTTTCAGGAAGAAATAGGGAAACAGACCAAAGATTTGTCCCCATTTTTTTTTTCTTTTTTCTGTCATACGATAGTTGTTTAACTCTTGAGTTCCAACAAGACTTTTCTTCTCTTTCAGCTCTGAGGAAGAGAAATCTCGTTGCCAGGAAGTTATCTGTAAATTGCAAAGCATTCTGGATTCAGAAAGAGAAAAGAGTGCCTTTGTCAGTGAACAAAGGCTAAAACTTCAGCAAGAGAATGAACAATTGCAAAAAGAAATGGAGGGCTTGAGAAAACTGGCCACAGAGGCTCAACAAAAAGCTAAAATAAAGGTATGGTTTATATGTTATTTTTATTTTAATGTAAGACTGATATTTGCTTAATAAGGCAGCAGCTCTAAGATAAAATTGTTGAAAGTTGAAATTAAGGATGAAAGTTTCAATGATGCTTCCTTGCCTTTACTTAAAAGTAATTTTGTTGTAGCATTGTGTGTCCTGAGAATCTATTGGGTAATTCAATCTTTGCTAACTAAATTGTATTTTAGTATGTATTAAATTCTGCTTGATAAGAAGATCCCAAATGTTCTTTGCTTTTTATAAGATTAATATATTAAATAATAACATATTTTCCTTCAAGTGATTTCACTTATTCCGATTTCAGATCTTCATTTATCTAATGTCTGTAATGTGGTAGGAACCTCTATATGACTTTCAGTCCAGAATGTTCCTGTACTTGTATGTCCACGATGTTGTCAGGGCAGTGTGTAACTAATAAATTATTTAATAGTCTGGTTGTCAAACATTGGTTCTGTATTTTCTGAACAGGAAATTTTTTCTATATGAATAGTTGCAAACAAGATCATTAGCTGAGAGGTAGATGTTCTTTTTGAATGTCTTCCATTAAATGCATCTGAATAGACTGCAGATGGGATAACAAATCAGTAGTAAATGAAGCAGATTCATGATACCTTTGGCTTCTGGAGGGAATAACAGCTTTGATTCTTTATGTGCGTTCTAAACATTTAAAGCTGGTACTTTCCCCTCTGCTCTTAACTCCAGGAGTGTAAAGATACTGAAAAGAGATCTAAAAATCTGCAGCAAAGACGACTACTTCAGTAACCGGTTTTATAAGTTATGAATTGGGACCATCTCAAATCTGGTTTCCACCTTGCACCAAAAGATAAAGGAAGCAGTCAAATTAAACAGGAAATCTTGTTCCAACTCCAGAACTCTTTGGTCAAACATAGTTTAAAGACAAAAGATCAGAGTCTTGGAACAGATAGGTAGCGGTTATAACGCATATACCAGATCTTTGTCTCATTTTTAATCAGACAGGCTTCCATTAAAGTCACAGATAAGATTCATTGCTTGCTTTTGTTTTCCTCTGATGTACAAAGGGTTTTAAATATAGTTTAAGAAACTCCTAATACGTTTTAACTAGATGAAAAAAAAGAATGTGTTTCTGTGAGAAAACACAAGAGAGATAATTTACAAAAATAAGTATACACAACTCATTATCCTTTATTGTCAGTTGTACTATTTCCTTAAATAGGCTTTGGGAACATGTATCTACTTAGGCATATAATTATAAGTTCAGTTATTGTATGTTACATGCTTTCAACAAATGTTTTTAAATTTAACGCAAGTGTTGTAGAAAACAAAGTAAAAAGTAAGAGACTTGATTGTACCTGATTTGTATTTTTTCTAGATAAGCACAATGGAGCACGAGCATGCTGTGAAGGAACATGGATATGAAGCTCAACTTAAGGAAATGGAAGACTCCAGTCTAAAGTCTACTGCTGAACTTAGACGTCTGTTAGTAGCTCAGCAAAAAGCAACAAATCGGTGGAAAGAAGAAACAAAACATCTTACTGAAACTGCAGAAGCCAGGATCAGTAAGCTAAAGTAAGTGCAATTTTGTTGCTCTTCTGGAAGCTGTTACAGTTTTATTTGCTGTTTGGTGTATGGCAGTAGGCCTGTGGTGAAAAACCACGAAGAGCAAACCATCCAGACTAGATAGTGTGCTTCTAGCAAAATAAGAAAGAGAATTTTGATGCCTTTTGTTAAGTTAGCACTGAAGTAAAAACTTTGCATTTTGTTGATGTTTGTAAATTTTGTAATGACAAAAAGTAAATGGAATATGTTACTTTTAATTTTCCCTTTCAAGGTACAGCACACTCAATTTAGAGAATTTTGGCTTTGGGTTATGAAAACCTCTATATTTATAACTGTTCAGAACAGTCACTGTAAAATCATTTGTGCAGTGAGTCTCCAGACCTCTAAAATAAGCTGGGGAAAAAAGCTATTGAGACGCACGTCTAATCTTCTCCTCTGAGCAGCTGCTGTCATAAGCAAGGATACAAATGAGTTGTGTGATTGCCCTAAGCAAAAACACAATATACAAACTTTACTTTTCTCTTAATTCATACAGTTTGCCAGGTAACCAGCTGATACTTGAATTCTCAGCACAGAATATAAGAATATTTTCAGTTTTGAAAGTGCATCATAACAAGAGCATCTCATGAAACAGACAGAGATAAAGACTGCACATCATTCCTAAACGCTGGGGAATACAAGCACCTATGGTGCCTGTGAGCCTATATACAGGCAGACATGAACAGGTTTAGAAAAGATAGTGACATTATTGGAAATGAGTGAGTAGAGAAGGAAGTATCCCAATGAGAAATTAGCCATTTGCAAGTTATGTGTGAAATAAATTCTACAAACTTATCTTTGTTTTAAATGCATACTGCTATAGACAGTGTTTGCTTCTATTTCTATGTTAATACCCGTTTAAAAATGTTAAGAATCTGCACGGATCAGTTTATGAAATAAGCAGATAAGACGTCTACATTCATCTTGGTTGACACGCACACTCGCTGACTCTGGTTAGCCAGCTAGCTGGTGCTTGTAGGAGGCCAAGTTTTAAATGTGCTTTCTCTCAACAGAGGCAAAGATATGTTTGCCTCATGCTTTATTTGATTTCTAAGCTCAGGAAACTCTGTCAGTTAGATCAAGTAGACTATAAATTAGAGACTACATTAGCCTAATATTTTTATAGAACTTTAGACATTTATGTGCTCAAAATCTTTGTCTTCAAAATTGGTTGAAAATTGGAGGAGATTGACAGATGGGTACATAGTAACTTCTGAACTAGGAAGCCTGATTTCTTATATTTCATTTATTTAAAATTGAAATGGTTAGAGAAGACTATAACATTGCATATATAATTATCTTTTAGGAAGTGCATTCAGTGTTTTTTAGAAGAAAAACTCGGTGTATGCAGCTCTGAGAAATTTGAAATGACCCTTTAACTTTAGTAACTTAAAGCACAGGCTGCACTCATGTGCATTCTTTGCTCAGATTGATTTTAGGAGTTAGTTACTGTCATGTTAATAAGGAAGCAAAGTTTTTGCCCTATTAAAATTGGAAACCTGTGATTTCTAGCTTTTATTCCTTTGGAGTGATCTTTGGATTTTTCATGTTTTGTTATTGTAATGGTTTACATATCAGCTCGAATCATAATATTTCCAGTATCCTATGCAATTTTTGGAGTCACAGTTTTTAAAATATAGCTTGACATTTCTTAGTTGTCAGAATGACAATGGTGTGAGTGGAATTAGAACCCAGGTTCCTAAAGCTGAGCAAGGAAAATAACTTCCTGGAAATGTTGCCTACAACAAATCTCCCCTACCACTACTCTAACTTGGTTTTCCATGTTTTTTAGGGAAGTATTGGAATATGGCCTCCAGTGAACTTCACAAATAGCAAGCTTGTGTGTAGTAGTTCTTCCCTTTGAAACTAGTTTCATTCCTCTTTGAAGTGATGCAGTGTCTATCATGACTAGTTGTACCTATTGTCTGTCCAAATAGGGGAATGCTATGAGCTCCATCTTGCTTGAAATACAAGTCATTGATAAACATTTATTGATGACTTTCCTGTTTTACCAGCAGCTTCACTGATCTGCTTTTCATTTTTTCAAGAGCTCCTTTTCAGAGTGTTTAGAACACTTAGTAGTAGAAGTGAATTGTTACCTATGATAACTGGTTCCATTGAAATTTTTCAGATAGTTCAAAATCATACTAAATCCAGTTAGGGATAACATTTTTGCCCATTTTCTTCTAGAAAAACAAGTCCTACATAATCTCTCTGGTCACTTTTACCTCTCCTAAGTAAAATGTTTGGGGAGTTTTTACCTTATCTGTCCAGATACGGGCTGGCTTTATTTTGCCTTAAAATCTACTGCATTTTGCAAAGATTACTAAATGGTCCTTTAAAAAGTCACAAGTCTCTTTGAGAAGACATCAGTGTTGAGCGCCTCTGGGAGACACTGGGAGCTGTGCTTAGTCACTGACAGTTTTAGTGGTATAGCTTCACTGGGTGTGATTAGCTAGGTCTTACTAATGCTTTTTGGACATCGTTTGTAAATGCAGTAACTAGTAAAGAAAAATACTTTGTAGTGTTTCATGCTAAAGTAAACTTAAGCTGTTAAACTTGTAGTTTATTTTCTGTAAATGAAACTACAAAAACTCTCACATTTGAGCATTTAGGTTCATAATGAGATTTGAATGTAGTTCATCAACTTCCAATTAAAAGCCAGAAATTACAGTTGAAAAATTGCAATTGAAGTTGTCTGAAACAGCTGTTTGCCTTCTTAAGGCTTTAGTGTTAAGTGTTAAAAAGTTGCTATAGTGGACTAAAAGCTTTAGACCTTATTTAACTGCCGCAGAACGCTGACATAGAAAATATAACAGATGTGAGAGGAAGTCTGCTTCGTGAATCTTTATAAAAAATAGGTAGTAAATGTTGAAAGTGTCCCTGTTTATGTGAGAGGCTGCTTATGTGGCATCATCAGGAAAACTCCTGTAATAATTTAATATCCTGTATCAGAGAATACTGCCTGATGAGCAGAATAAAAAAAATGTACATCTCATATTAAAAACTGTAAGTCACACTAAGTCCACATGATTCTCTGTGACTTCAGTAGATATTTTGGTGCAAGTCTAAAAGCAAAGTCAGTTACTTTTTAAGATGATTTATAGGTGATGCTTTTACGTACTGTGTAAGCTAGAAGCAGAAGTTTTTCAGACATTTGCTCTACCTAACAAGGAAGCTGGCAATAGAAACAAGTTTGTTCTCTGCTAGAAGGTTGTAATTTAAACTGACATAAGGAATTTCATAATTAAATCTGTGCAGTGATGCTCTGATATTATGGTGATAAGTGGCTATGACAGAACCAGTATTATCTAGAAAATTTTAAACCAGCTTATTTTTCACGTTATATTTTTTACAAGATAACAAGCTATATAGTGCAGAATGCAGTTGCTATGAAAAATCAGCTCCTGAGTTACACAGCAGTAGTTATTTAAGGCAAAGTCCATGCTTATATTATAAATGAATAATTATCATATTTATGTTAATCTTCTCACAAGAATATTTAGAGTATTTTGCGTACAAGTACAGAATGCCAAATCCCTTCTTACTTTGTTGTCAACTAAAACAAAGTTGCTGATTATTTAAAGAGCAAAATAATTTTTCAGCAAATGCATTTATGACAGAAATGTCAGCAAGACCACTGAAGAATAGACTGATACTGGCTAAGCAGGATCTATTGAATTACAAGTTCTGTGTGAGAGTTCTCTTGGGGCTAATGCAGGAAATGGTATCACCAAGCCTTATAGCAGGGTCCAAGCAAAAGGCTGATGTTCACCCCGCTTTCCTAACATTTTTAAGTTTACGTGGTTTTGAGAAGATGAGTTAAGCTGTGAGTTTGTAAGAAAAACTTACTGTCATCCTCATAAACTTCATCTTGTCATGACTGGGCAGAAAGGCTATGAACTTAGATGAAGATATCAACATATTCTTTTTGGATTTAAATAGAGAGCTGTCCAAGTTTAGCAGCACATCGTGGTTATTTAGTATATTTTGAGGACAGTCTGAGATATTCCTTGGCACTTCGAGAAGCTACTGTTTGTGTTGGATTTTTGTAAATATATAAGCAAATACAGAAATTGTGTGGGTGACAGAATTTCAGGTCTTAATAAGAATTATTATTCCTACAGCATAGCAATGTGCTCTATAAGTGAATGTTTTTCAGGAAGTTGTAAACTTCCTAACAAAGTTCTATCCATGTACACTGGGGAGGTAGTTTACATAAAAGCATTTTATATTGCATTTCACCAGAAGTTTGTTGTTTGTGTAGCTCACATAAGCATTGAGTCGGTGTCCCATTTGTGAGTGTAGGAGTTTCCAATTCCTTTGCCTTAAATTCATGATCTGTTGCTGTTTTTCAGTTCTATGCTCATTACTTTCATTTTCCATCTGAAGGTGTCTGAAACATTTTGGCTTCTTTACTAACTTCCCAGCAGCAGCTGCTAGCTTTTCCATATTCCATGCTGCTCATTTGTCATCTTTTAAGTCTGCAGTGTTTTGTTTGTGAGGTGTAATACATATGCATAAAGGAAGCATTAAATAAATATTTTAAAGAAATGAAGCAACATCAATGAACTTTAGGTGTTTGTACTTTAAAAAATAATTAAGAAGGAAAAGTAAATTTTGCAACCTGTAACAGTAGAGCAGAGTGGTGCTTTTTAAATAGTATGAAAATCTAGTAGAACAGTGAAAAACCTGCACATAAAAATGTTTAATTGTTACTTTCAGGCCTCACTGAAAATTATTCAGTGCTTTCTTGGATGTTTGGGTCTCAGTTCAAGTTAAACATGTAATCGTTGCCTATAAAACTGAACTTGGAATTAGAAAACAGTGCTGAAACAGCAGGCAATGCATTGAATACTTGCAGATTTAATTCCACCATTTTCTTCATAAAAATACATTACAGTCTTAATTTATGAGAAGAGTTTTCTTCCCTCTAAGCATCTTAACATGCTGTACACTTCTAGGATTTATTGGCAGTAGACCTCACCTTGCAAGAGGGCAACGAACCAGTTTTGCTTCAATATACTTGTGCCAAAAGTCAATCTTGAAGGTAACTAAGAAGGTCCATGCTTCTTGCAACATAGGTCATTGTTCCAAATAAGTACATTGCTCTTGGCAGCATGACTAACAAGTCATGACTAGTGTTTGTTCTCTTTATTCCTGCAAAATGTCTAGTCTGGCAGAATATGAAACCAAGTGGAGGGTTGGACCAGATGACCTTTAAAGGTCCCTTCCAACCCAAACTATTCTATGATTGTATTCTGACTTTTGCATCCATTTCAGATGTACTTTGAGTTCTAATGACATTTACTGAAGTGAACTTGGACAGCAAATATTTACAATTATAAAATAGTAATGCAAATGAATGATTACTGTTAAAGGTTGTAAAAAAAGTAGCATAGCACTCATTTATTCAAAGATGAGCTGGTTCAAGGCTTTTCTATTGAATTTAGGTTGTTTCTTTCTCTAAGAATGTGTGTACATGTAAAAAATTAAATCTGTATTTGTTTATGTGTTTATAAACACGTACAAAAACTATCGCCCTCAGATTAAGTTTGGGGGAATTTTATATTTTAAGTAAGGTGAATTTAATGTTTCTTAAAGACCTGTACTGGTTTGGCTAGAGTTAATTTTCTTCATGGCAGCCTGTACGGTGCTGTGTTTTAGATTTATGACCAAAATAGTGCTGATAACACAGCAATGTTTTGGCTGTTGCTGAGCAGTGCTAAGATAGTGTCAAGGCCTTCTCTGTTTCTCACTTTGCTGCCCCAGCGAGGAGGCTGGTGGTGGGCAAGCAGCTGGGAAGGGGACACAGCCAGGACAGCTGACCCCAACTGGCCAAAGGGATAATGTCATCTTTTCCAATAAAACTGGGTGGAAATTCTTTGTTTGTTGTTTGGATACTGGCTGGGCATTGGTCTGCTGGTGATGAGTGATTGCTTTTATATCTTCTCTCTCTCTCTTTTTTTTTCTTTTTTTTTTCTTTCTTCCCCCCTTATTAAACTGTCTTTCTCTTGACTCATGAGGTTTTTCACACCTGTACCCTTCCAATTCTCTCTCCCTTTCTTCTGGGGGAAAAAGTGCAAGCAACTGGGTGGGAGCTTACCTGTAGCTGGGTCAATCCACCTCAAGACTGACAGACAAATGTGGCTTTTGAGACAGAAAAATGTATTAACACTTAATTTTAGTTAAATTGGTTTGGTCTTGCATTTTGATAGTTGCACCTCTGCTAGGGTCTGAGGCTGAACCACCGATTCAGTTCTGACTAGGAATAATCAGTAGAATGAAGTGGACTTCTGAGAGGGAAAAAATCATCTTTCACGTTCTTTATAGGGATTTAAACAGAAAATAGTAAGGAGAGAAGTGTAGAAATGCTATAACTAGCAAACTTATTTCTAAAGGTAATATTTGTCATAACACCAAAAGAGCTTTTAAGTCTTAGTGAATAATGTAACTATTATATGTTTGTTATTTTTGTAACTGACACTTCAGTTTCTGTTTGATTTTTTTTTCTCACATTATATCTGGAACATCGTTTAAGTAATCTAAATAACCAAATTTGAATTAGGTTTAATGTTTAAAAAGTTATTTTGATCTTCAGTGTTACTTTTCCACAAATTTGTGTGGAATTTGGTAAGAAATAGAAGCAATCCATGTTGTTGTTGCTGATATACAGGATGTAGAGCTTCAAATTGTATAGTTGTAGCTCCGAGATCACTGTTAGTTTGAATGTCCCAAAACTTCAAGGGACTTAGGTGATCTTGCCTTTGACAGCTGTGGTAAAGTAATAGTAGCAAGTGCTTTGAGCTTCTCTTACATTTCTTATTTTCATTTGAAATAATTTACTTTTGAAAGAAATGAGAAATACATAGACATATTTAAAGGCTCTTGCTTTTACTGAAGTACTCTAATCTTACCTTAACTAGGTTAAGCAAAAAAATAAAAAAGAGGTCATAATACAAGTAGTAATAGATGGTTAATCCCTTCTAATTGGCCTATCAGTATTTTTCATAGATTTTTATGTCCTAATCCTGAGAATGAAGACAGTGATTGGGGCAAATTGGGAAATAATTTGGCAGATAAACAGCGGTTTTACATAAACCCTTACCAGACTCCTCACCAGTGGCCAACATCAAGAGCATATTTTTATTGAACATGATTCTGGACCAGGGTTCAGAACACAAGATTCACACTGATAAGCAAACTGTCATATTCAATCAAATGACTGAATTATCCACAGAATGCCCTTCAGTGGAGTAGACCTTGAAGACTTCAGATGGGCAAAAGGTAGATCTTATAACTTGAAATCTTTGCAGGAAATTGACAGTTCTCTCAACTTCACTGTGAACATTACTTTGGCCTGTTAGACATGCGGATGATTGCTCAGTTAAGGTAAGGTTTGGCCTGAGTAGGGGTAGCAATAGGTATACACAAGTCTGTTCTCTTTTCAGAAATATAAACCAAATCAACAAAACTAACAGTACATGTGACAATTTATAAATGTTGGCTTAAATGATAAAGAGAGTAAGTACTTCAGAAGTTACTTCACTGTAACAATTCATTGTGGAGCTTTAAAAGTCTTTAATAAAAAACCTCTTTAATAAAAAAAGCTCTTTAATAAAAAAAACCCTCTTTAGTAAAAAAAAAAAACAATTCAACACTAATACGTAGTAAGAACAAATTGTAAATTAATCATCTCAATCATCTGCCACTATTGTCTAGTAGTAAGATATAACCTTTGGGGGGGGGAAAATTAAAAAACAATGTTGTAACATAAACCCATAATATTTGAACAACTATACTGAATTGCTTCTTTTTTTTTTTTTTTCAATTGCTTGAATTATAATTGTCAGTACTTCCAAAAAGGGAATCCTTGCCATATTGTTTTTAAATTTAAATACTTTGCTTAGCATAAGTCATCTGGTTGCAGCTATTTTGAGTGTCTTTGTTCCAGTTTCTGCTTCCGAAACGTTTCTGTGTCATAGTTAGAGTCCCTGACTCATTGGTAGCCATGTGTGGATTTTGGAGTTCAGTTTTATCTTTTCTGTAGTTGAAAAGAATCTGCTTCTGAGGAATGACCTTTTTTGGTACCTGTGTATGAAGTGTTGGCCGGGACTACCTTCTTCTCCCTACATCCTGGACAGTACATTGAGTGAATTGCACAGCATCTTGAGATGAAGAAGTTTCCCCGTTTCTAAAACATTATTCTTGGCTGCACTTCTGTAATGTTTGGCAGCCATAGCGGCTTATTTTAAGATGTTCATTAAAGAAAAAAAATTAACAGGGTGAGAGACAGCTGCAGGTACTGGCAGTATACAAAATTCATAATTACTAAGAGTAACTGAAGCATATTATAGCATAATTCAACCGAAAAAAACAGCTGGCACGTGCTATATTTGTCATACGAGAGCTTTGCAGAAGGTACTCGCTACAGCTGGTGGATTTATCACCCCTCTGCCAAAGTGCTCAAAGCTCACCTTTTGTTTCCTACTCGCTTAACGAAGACAATATGGAGTAGGGACTGATTTGATTATTCAGCAGTTGGGGTCACTGCTCCATTTTAATATTAAAATCTCATAATGTGCGTTTGCGGGAGAGTGAACAATCGGAATGAATCAGATGTCTGGCTCAACAGCCATCACATTTCCTTATGCTTACAAGGTTAAATTGTTTTCTTTAAATACGTGTTCAGTGTGATCTAATTAGAAAAATAATTTCTCGATGTACAGCTGTATATGAGCATGTAAACTCTGTTTATGGCCTGTGCTGCTAAGAGTACTAAATCCACACCTCAGTGCAATTACAGAAGACAGATTGTTTTCAGTAACTAAGAATTTTTAATTTAGAAAATTAATCTGTTTGGATAGTCTTGTAAGATGACGTAACAATAACGATAGTTTGTCAGCGTTTAAGAATTTCCTTATTTTCAAAGCCTTTTTACTAGCATAGTTAAACTTGAACTTGAGCAGTCTACACACTGTAAAGAGTAGTGTCTGTAATAATTTTCTACAGAGTTTATTTTGAAAAGGTACGTTTGAAAAGATAGGACAGGAATTGTATAAAACTTCTGTTTTGCTAATAAAACAGTGTATAAAAACTGAATTTAAAAAAAACCCAGCTGTTCATTAGGGCTCCTACGTTGAAAATGCTTCATCTCGATGCTTGATATTGATTACAGAGGACAAACTGCAATAACAGTGTTAACATACTATCTTGATCCTGCAATTTTAATCCCTCTTTAATTCTTATTTTATATAAAAATGTTCACATGTGGTAACACAGGTATAATCTATATGTAATTTTAAGTGTTTAATATTGCTTAAATATCTGCCTATGTACTCTCATTTTTATAGCAGCTAGTCAAAAGATGTTGAGCTTTTTCTTTTTTTTTATGATACCTGCCTGGGATTGGTTACAGGGCTTGGTTGAGAACAAGGGAGTAGAAACTAGCAGCCAGGTAAACTCACAACCTTATGTTAACGGATCTATCACAACCTTGCAGTTTTCAGCCAAACTTTTATGAAATACTGAGTTTAAAAGTTTTTAGGAGTAAATTATTGTTGAGAATTAAATGCCATCATTAAAATAGCAGAGGCTTTTTAAGATGAAGATCTGAGGTTACAGTATCTCCTGCCTTACCTCCATTCCCCCAGAGAGAATAAAGGCTTTGGCTTCCATTACACTGCAGGTAGTTTCAGTAATAGGCAGAGCACCTAAAGGTTAGGTATCAGCTTTCAGAGCATTGTCAATGTGCTACATATTCATGAAGGTGATTGCATTTCAGCGTTCTTTCAACTTGGGAAAGGAAGGTAAAGTGAGAATAGATTTGAAGATTCTTCTTGCATATGTTTGAACTTCAGCGTAGAAGGTGAAACTGGTGGCGAGAATCTTGATCACACACCGTTTCTTTGTGATGGCTGTTGCTGGTGTGCTAGAGACAGCTCATTTAGTTTTGAATCTTCCTCTGGCTCACGTTACCAAAGTTCAGAGACTTGTCCGTCTTTGGTCATCCCTCTTTGTCAATGGCTTGTGATTACAGGAGGCAAGAACTGTTTCCTTTGAGCACCAAGTCAAAGATGTCTACCATAACCCAGATATTTTTTGTCCTCAGTACTATACATATTCAGGATCCCTAAAACTCATTCAGTATAAAAGTAAAAAGACCAGGTTGAAGAAGATGGCATTTTCCTTTTCCTTATGAAGTGTTACGTTGTTGTCTGTCTCACAAGTATAGAATGATTTGGTTTTAGGTACTTCGAAGAACCTTCAAAAATGTCCACATTGAAGTCTGGTTTGGGACACTAATTAAATGCTAATCTAAATAACTAATGTACTATGCAAATGCAGCTTTTATTTATATAATATTTGATAACCTGCCTGCAAAATAAGATTCAATAAGCAGAAAAAAAACCTCTGTAAAATGTCAAACACTCTTGACAAAGTCCTGTTGATTCAAACAAGTAAATCTCATTCCTCTGCCATTATAGTTTTGAATAGGCATCATGAAGAAGTGCTAGCTGTCTAGTGCTTTTGAAATCAATGTTTCAAGAGCAACGCTGTAATTAAAAATGCGCCATAAACCCCTACAATGCAAGTATTTATGAAATTATATCCTGATAACTGATGCACTATTGTGTGTTAATCAGCATCTTTTCTTGTGATTAATAGAAGTGAGCTGAGTCAACAAAAACTTCGGAGCCAGGAGCTCATTTCTCAGCTGGAAATGGCAAATGAAAAAGTAACTGAGGTAAGATAATGACTGAGATGACAACTACTTTCAGTTACAACCTGATGCACGCACACTAGGATCTTAACAGAAACCTATTTTGATGAGTTATGTTGCTGGTTTAGAAAAAATAAGGATTTTTGACAGGAGTAGTCATAACTTTTAAACTCCACTGTTTCTGCTGACATGTTCAAATGGCAGGAAGACAAATGAACTTTTACTCTCAAATTACAAGAAAAGGTAAAGGAGAGCTCATCTTTCAAGGTTACTAATTAGCAATTTTAGACAAATTAGAAAACGTTTCTGAAGTCACATATGCCTGTGTATGCACGCATACATCTAAAAAGGAGCAGGCATTGTGTTATGGAGAATGTAGCGTATGCAGAGATATCAGATTCTCAGCATACTGTGCGTGTAGTAGAATTTACACTGTGCACGTATGCATACAGAGAAAAGCATTATCCATTAAAGATTAGGGGCAGGGTTGTTTTGGAATGTGCATTGTTCAATAATTAATGGCCACTTTAGAAAACAGCTATCCTGTCAGCATCATCAATCTGGGATAACATCCAGTTCTATCTAGGATAAGTCCTTCTGTGTTGGTTTTTGTAGCGCTGTGTTATCTAGTGGAGAAAAATGGGGCTGATGCGACAACAGATTTCTGTAAGTAAAGGATGGTTAAGAAAGACTTTGTCCAGAGCCTTTGATGAAGAGAACAGAAGAAATCCGTAGCAAGATTATAATCTCATTTGTATTACCTAGTATATTCTTTTTCCATTTGAATATAGCTAAAACATTTACATTGTAAGATTGTGTGAATTAAATTACCTGGATTAAATGTCAGCTTTTATGCATCCTACTTCAAGATGATGAAACGAGTAAAATTTCCTCTGCAGAGTACTCTGATTGGAAAAGTCCTATGATGTCATATTTGAGGTGGAAATTCTCTGTAGTGTGTCAGCAGTATGCCTTCAGTCTTACCGTAACTGGTACACAGTTCCGGTGAAGTTCCTCTTGTTTTAAGCTTTTTCACTACAGTACGTATGGATCCAGTAAAAAGAACTTTGCATTTGTAATGAGCTATTTCATTTACACAGGATGAAAAATTAATGATGGAGTATCGAGAATACATCGACAGGCTTCAACGGCGACTGGGCCAGGCAGAACAGAGGGCAGCTACAGCATCTCACAAGGTACAAAACAAAAACCAGGTTATCCAAGTGCATTTTAAAAATCCTCTTGAATATTACAAAAATATTCACTTTCTATCATTCTTGAGGCAGAGGCGATCATTTCTGTGCATTATTACTAATACAACTTTAACAACAAGCTTGTATTTTGGATGCATCATCACAAAACTGATGCATATTCAATTAAATGCCCCCTTCTGACAGGATGCTTAAGTGACAGTATGGATTTGTTTAATCTGCATCAAATTTGTTTCCATAAACTTGTGTGGTTCAAAATGTGTGAATGAAGGTGTATGATCATTTCCATCTTCAGAAATGGCAGCAAGTTAACAAAGAGAAAAAAACCCTCCTTAAATAACTGCAGCTCCTGTTCACACGAAGCAGGCTTTTTAGCCTGGTGTAACCTACTGCAGCACTCACAAGCGATGGCTTCACATGATAAAGAGCAAATGTGGTGTGATTCCTACGCCTGCCTCCTGGGGAGTCTGATTTAAAACAAAGCATGTCTGAGTTGGTAGCTAGAGAGCTGCCTTTCTAAAAATTGCTAGGCAGCAGAGCTGTTTTGTGGGAATTCTGTTTGTGGATTTTTTCAGCCAAGTAAGTTTCCTGGTCTAAATCGTTGTGTGGCTGCACAAGAGCACAGGGAAACAGTATGCAGTGGTTGCAGGACAGAACTGATAGTGTGGACCTGTTTAGTGTTCATCAAATTACAACCTTGAGTACATTCTGCCACACCATGTGAACTCCCAAAGTTGTTAACTTCTTGTCTGTCCACCTGCATTTTCATTAGAGACCTCCAGTAGTTGTGTCCCCAAAGACTGTTGGAGGAGCACACTCCACTGAAGTTATCATCCGTTCTGTATGGGCAGACACACTAAGTCTTGTCATGTCAAAAATAGTGACAATTGTGCAGACAGAATAGGAAATACTTCATTTTTTCCATGCCACAGGAAGGGGGGAAGGAGGGGATGGTGCATGTATCTCGCTATCATAGTAAACATGCCTAGTACATGTTTGAGCAATTCTGAACATTTCAGGCAAGGTCTGTCTGGTGGAGCCTAAGACCTCCTCGTGCACCACTGTGATCACTTAACGAGCTGAATTGTTGCTGCTTTCTTTTTCCAGTTCTCTTAAAACTCAGTTCCAACTTTAAGCAGTACTAGTCAGTATTTCTAGACATTAGAAGTGGGAGGAAAGGTTTTTTTTCTTCTGTTGAGAGAGAAAAACTTTGGGCTTTAATTGTCTGAACCCTGTCCTACCTATAATTGTGTATTTTCTCTGCTGAACAGTAGGTGAGTTTTTTCCGTCCAGTGTCCTTTTCTCCGTACTATTCAAGCTCCGCATCTTGAAGCAAATCCCATGGGGGTTTATACACTGGGTTTACTTACTTACCAAGTAGATTTGTTACTCAAGTTGGTCTCCTATTAAGTAAAGGAGCCTTTCTGCCTCCTAATTTTTTACAGTGCTTTAGGAAACCCATTTGCAAATTATAGGGTTTTTTTTAATGTGGATGATCCCATGTGAGTTGCAGAGAGGAGATGTTTGATCTAAATTGTCCAATTAGGACAAATGGCATTTTTTTCCCAACAGCAGTGAATAAATGGGCAGAGCTGCCAAGCTATCATAACATAAGCTGTGTTTCCTGGCTGGAAATGCTCTCTGTCAGGACAAGGTCTACCCAGCTGGTGAAGGTTTGCTATGAAAATGCAATATTCTTTTTTTTTTTTTTTTTTTTTTTTTTTTTTTTTAACTCCTGTTTGTTATATGGATCTGTTCAGCTCTCGTATTTCTGAGGTGCTGTCTTTCCTTAAAAAACACGGTCACATCACCTTTCAAGGGAGTAAATTCCTGGCCTCAGTGCCCATATAGGAAGAGGTCTTGCTGTTCCTGAAATCATCGATAATTAGCTGTTCCACACCAATCTCCCTCTGGAAGATAACAAAGAGATTCGATCAGATGTTTAGCAGCTAAATTGTTGTCCAGATCTTATTGCCAGTCTTCAGAATGGCCTTGCCTTCTTCAGGCTTGGCAGAGGTTTCTGCCGCCAGCTGTCAGGCATGGCTTCTTTGTGGCCACTTAAGAACTTCAGTGCCAAGCCCCCTCCGCCCCTCAAAAAAAAAAGACATACTAGCACTGTTCCTGCTGAAGGCTGGAAAAAGCAGTCTCCAAAAGTACCGCCAGAAGAACATCCACTGTTCTGAATCTGAAGAAACAAGGTGTTTATTCTCTTCTAGCTCTCAGAAGATTGAATGCTCATGTGTGCTTCCTCGGATTCAGAATGGTAGCTCTTCTCTGTATTCTCAATCTGTGGGTTGAAGGCTACTTTCTGGCTTAATAGTGTCTTCTCATTACATTATCCAGCTTGGAAAACCAAATCCAATATAGGCTAGCGCTGGACTATTAGGGAGTCTAGAAATTACATTTTTCTTGTGGCTAGTTCAATTATGGTAAATCTTGGCATATTATTAAATAATAGTAACTCTGTAAGAAACAAAAAACTCAGGGTAATGTTTGCACAGGTTTAAAATGTGTGCATTCTACATAGATGTCTGTAAAGTGTACTCCTGCTACCTGCTCTTTCATCATCTTGAATTCTTTGGGATCTGAAAATAAGACAAAAGCTGTAGTAATCGATAGACATTCTACTGCTTACCGCAAATTCCCAGTCTTCTGTGCTTGTGCCCTCTCCTTCATGACACCTTCCATATTGAAGTTCTACTGCTACTTTGATCTTACAGAAAATTATATAAGAAACTGTCTGCTTGTTTTTCATTACAGCTCAGCCTGATGAGTACACTGAAGAAAAAAGCTGCTTCCCTGAAGGATCTGGAAAATATTTAAACACTTATTGTTCATTCACACCATGTTGGAGTTAAGAAGATTGCTAGAGAAACTTCATATTGGAGCATGAAAATCCAATGCACAGCAAGGCTTGTAAAACTTAGATAAATGTTTTCTGGTTTATTCAGGTAGGAAAGGGGGTGGATGAAGATACTGTATCTGTATGCACGGTAAAGATTGCAAGAAGACTGCACAATGTTGTAATTCAAGTCCTTTAATGTAGCAGATGCAACAATCTGCTACAGTGCTGGGGCATATTGGTCGTCTTTGGTCTAGAAAACACCAGCTCCAACTATGACAAGGCTGTGTACTGGGAATCGATAACATTGTGTTGAAATTCATGAAGAGCTTTGCTCACGTACAGTCGATACCTTTAGGTTTTTTGCAGTACAGTAACTTGTGAATATTTTTAAGACCTTTTATGAATTGTAGTAAGCCACTAATTGCATCACAAATGTCAAACAGTTGCTGTTTTTATGTAGGCATTACAGCTGTGAAACACCTCCACTGCCTTCCAGTTTTAAGGATTTGGTTCAGTTTGTTCTGATGCCCCTGGGAAACTGTTGATAAATAAAATGCTGGCTATTCATACAGCTTGGTTCTAAGGACTGTAATCTTTCTTCAGTTGTGCTTTTTCTTCCCAGTTGCTATTTTACAGTTGTTCCGTGCTTTTCTGCTGATCTGCTGTCTTGGTTTGTGTATGTCTGGGAGCTTCAGTTGTTTATTACTTCAGTTTGCACAAAGCTGGTGAAGTCATCCAGTCATCCAGCTTTTATGGATTTTGAAATAGTGTGTTTGTATTCTACGGATGCCAGTATGTGGGAATCCTCTTGTGTACAGGTTTTTCTTTCATAGTTGAGAAACTTCATAGATACCATTCTAAAATTAGCGCTGAACTCTGTTTTCTCCTTCAGTATATATTACAAACATTTGACAGGTGTTAACTGATTTTCAAGTGCTCCCTTCTTGGACTCAACTGGCATAATTTCTTGTCCTTCCTCTTAAATGTGAGGAGTATAATTTTGGTTTATAACCAACTTCTACTTCAGTTGATGGACAATGTGTAACCAATGCTTGATGAAACTGTTGTTTTGGACCAGTAGACCCAGAGGTCTGTTGCAGTGGATCCTCATCATATTTGCATTGTAGAGGACAGACCGGGGTGGATCACCACATGGAATTAAGAGTTTATGCCAGCTCCTGAAAACCTGGCTGTTCAAGTAGAGCCTGCAAGATGGATGCAACCTCAAGAAAAACTTCTGTTTACAGCAGAGGGAGTTAGTTACTTTTTCCTGCAGTTGCATACACTTCTTTACTAGTGCTTTCTCAGTTTGATACCTGCCTGTATCCATTGCAGTCTCTAGACTTCAAAGATTTTTCAAAGCAACACGGATACGCTGGCCAGAAGCTCCAAACGACTGCTGCAGTAAGATTTTCATCAGTCCGTGGGGTGTGGGGTGCACAGGGGGTAAGTACCAGGTACCTTATCTGCATTTGCATAATGCACATCTGAGATTATGACAAACCACCTGGAAGATGTTGTGTGAGCTGTTAATCCCATTCACTGTTGAAAGGGAGGCTCTAGCTGCAAAGTGAAACCTGGCTGAAAGCAGCAGATAATTTTAAGTTTTTGAGCAACACTATTTGCATATTTGTTCCTTGAGGCACAGAAGGGCACCTGCTTGGTTGCCTCTTGAGTATATTCATTTCAGCTTGTCGTGTAGCTCTTGTGGAGTGGTTATTTGCCAGAACATGAATTGCAGTGGTGACACAAACACCTAATAGTAAAGGTAAGGGGCAGCAGAGCAATTACAGCAGATGACATAGGAAAGAAAAAGATTTCCTGCTTTCATCTGTCTGCCCAGTCCTCGGAGCAGCTTAAAATTGACCACATACATCTGTCTGAACCACAAAGGGAAATGTGGTCAAGTTAAGCTCGGCATCCTAACAACTACCATCACCTTCCATTTCTGTTTGGCTCCTCGAGGAGGCTGCTGGCATGTTGCTCACAACCTGGACTTTAAGAGGAAAGGCACTTGCTGAAAACTTCAAATCTGAGGTTTGCTGGTTAGACAAGTTTTGCTCTTTCCCTTGTGATAGTGGCTTGTTTCATGGAATTGAGCAACAGGCTTTTTTCAGTCATCTGTCATTGTTCTTTTACATTTGTTTCTATCTATTTCTTGTCACTCTTCCATTGAAAAGCTTTTGTTTCCCTTACTTTTCCACCCCCACACCACGTGTTGAGTGTTTCAAAGATTCTCTAGTGTGATATTAATGCTTCCCATAGAGTAAAACTTTGTTCTTGACTGTTCATTTAGGAAGAGCTTCTAGGTGCATAGTTACTTGCATGCAGCAGGTAAGAGAAACTATGAAGGTAATTAGTAGGAGTTTCATTTTGGGCTTTCCCAAGAGCCCCATACCTTCTGGCACAGGCCTGGTCTTGAAAGGTGTAGCACTGCACGTAGGAAACTTTTTCAGAATCTATTTGAGGAGATAGCACGCTGCCCTCAGCTCTGACCCAGTCCTATTTGAGTAACCCAGCGGTGCAGTGCCTTTCAGAAAGGCTGCTGTCAGCACGATCGATAAAGGAGCTGCAAAAACCTCTTTCAGCCTGTGAAGAGCTGGTACTAGTCTCTTAGGAGAGCCTGCCTTTCATCTTCACTCTCTGGGATGCGTGTTTGAGTGGTGCCACTCAGAGCTGCCCACAATGTGAATGCATGTGATACGTGTACAGTTCTGAGAGATTTTATTTGCCCATAGCTGCTTTTCAAGGTGTACTGCTAGACACAGGTCTTCACAACCTTGTCCTTTACTTGCTCTGTTCCAAGTCTGTTCCACATGTCCACATCTTGAGTTTATAGGAAGCAAGAGTACAGGACCTACTGTGCCCTTCACACCTTGTCTCCTAGAGATCCTGTACAGCAGCAGATGTTCTCTGCAGCACTGCCTGACTACAGGCAGTTCATACTGTGAATGTACATTCAGCGCAGGGATCTCAAAGGTAAGAAACCTCATGTTCCCAAGTTCCCCGTCCAGTGGAACACAGATGAAGATTACAGACTTTGGAAGGACAGCATGTATCAACAAATGTAAACTACCTGAGGTAAGCAACACCTCTTTGAGGATCTGGAGGAAAAAAAACATAAAATTTTCTGTTGATGGGACAGGCACAGCTGTCAGTAGCAAGACCCTATACTATTTCTCAACAACAAAGAAACCCACCACCTTCATCTTGCAACCGCAGTGTGGATTTTGATACCTGTAATAATCCAAATTGAATGCATATTTTAACCATGAAAGTTGTTCAGATCATTGCAGTGAAGTGCTTATGTAAAAACCCAAACAAAATCACTACTGCAAATTCTAAAACACTGCTGGCAAGGATACTGCAAAAATGTACAGCATTTATTCACGTACAGACAAAAAGGCACAATTCTACTGAATATTTTAACAAAAAATACAGCTGTCTTCAACTAGGTCTTTATAAATACTTCAAAAAAAGGGAGAAAATAAATACAGGATTGGGCCATGTAATATAAAATAGTCATCTCTACATATACTTTTTATTTCTATCATCTGTTTCTCTTCATGCACCTTTTTTAATTATTTTCAGCTGAATGGACACCAAAGCTAGGCACATAGTGAAAAATCTTCTGTACAAGGTTTTACAAATGTAATGACAATCTTCTCAAATTTCTGAAATTAAGATTTATACACAACATGTATAACCCTTCATTTAGAGTTGTGTGAGTTTATCACCTAACAAATGGCATTCCAGGCAACTTTACAGAAGTTCAACTAAGCCTACAGTTCGACAGAATACATCAGTCATAATCAAAGATCTCTTGGTCAGGCTGCACAAGGTAAGGTAACGCTTAAAAACAGATTCCACAACTGGTTCTACCCCAGTAAGGTACGGGGGTGGGTTCGTATTGTCACTGCTGTACTACGACACCTCTGCTGCTGAGCGCTAAGCATGGGAGACAAAACTAACCTACAGAGCTGGTCACACCGTGGCCTTCTTACAGCTTTTTTGGTTTTGGTTCAGCTTAACTTGAAACATTAGAAAGCTTATTAACCTAAACGTCGGGGAGCAAAACAGGTAAGGCATTAATTCTGCACAACATCAGCATTCATAATAGTGCAAATGAACAAGGTACCTCCTTCAAACTGGTGTGAGGTTAAATGTTTACTTAGAATGATCTAAATTTTGATTCTATCTATGGCTTGACAAACAATTCCGTAAAGGGTGATGAGCTGCTTTCTTACAGCAAACAACAGTGCCTGTCTGGAAAACATTGCAAGCGGAACTTACCTGCATTCACCTTCTGTCGGCTGACGTTTGATCAAGTAAGTAATTCTCTCCTAACTCATCCCAAGAGTGACTGCGTAACTTCAGCTTCGCAAGTGCCCTGTTTGACTTTCACCTCTGTAAATCATGAAGTGAATCTAACTTCTTGGGACCAGCAATGGTACTTTAAAAGTAACGCTATCTTACACAAATTCCCTTTCCTCACCATCATCCCAAAAGGTAGCAAAAGGTTAAGACTTCAGAGTTTTAAAACAAATAATAGGGATGCATTCTGTTGAAATAGTTAATTAAGTGATAACTTGCATAGCAAGGTAGGGTGTTAATAAGCATTTTTTTTTTTTTCTTTCTTTTTTTTTTTTAATTGAATCCTCTGGAAGACTCAGTTATGGCAGAGCTCTGCTGTGTTCTAACGTTCCCTGCTCAAGAGGCAAGGGTCTAACACTAAAAAGTGAGCGGATGTGATAACGGCAGGCTGGGAGTAGGAAGGGGAGGGTGGGGGGGTGGGAAGAGGGTTCTTTATGCCTGTTTTTCTGTAACACATTGCTGCTTAAAACCAGTACATACCTGACTTGTATCTATGCAGAATTCCAAAATTTACAGGCTCCTAATGCTCCACCATTATGTGCACACTCTACTCGGCCCCAAACAGTATCCTAATAATCTGTTAATATTATTGCTCATAGCTTACTAGTTATTGCCATTTGCAATTATTTAAAAAAGTACACCATCAGAATATGAGTTCCCTCTTCCATCAAATCTAGTCCAGAACAGAACTAAATATTTTCTCTTCATTTGACTGTAAAGAGCTAATCACAACTTATTGCCTTTCCATTTTATTTAAAAAATATATATATTTTCATGTCCATTTTAAAGCAACCCTTTAGTGTCGTAAGCCTGGTTTTCCCAGTACATACCATTAGTGCATACCTGGTGGGCTTTGGGAAATCCTACTGACTAGTGCCTTAGAAATGTTTTTTCTTCAATTGCCATCGTACTCCCGGAGACAGGTGACTGACCAGTGCCGGGTTCTTCCGTGGGGTGCAGTACCCTGCCAGGCAGCCCTGTTTCTCAGACAGAGCCAGCTGAGAGGGCCCTCTGTGCTCAGTGCCAGTCTTTCACAAGCTGTTGCACCATAAGGCAGCTGCAGCCCTGACCTGTCCCTTCTTCCTCCAGCGTAACGTCATGGTTACAACTGCTCATCTCACGGGGGTACCCACACGTAAACTGGGGAACTGCCGGAGGGTTTTGAGCTGCCGTCTATGCCCAAAGTGAATGCAACAGAAAACATTCTGCAAGCAGAGGAGAAATACCTACCACCATTTGTAGCGGGGTTTAGCAGTGCAGTACAACCATCTTCGATTCAGTACACACTAGTTAAATTAAGAGCTTGTGCTTTTCCAGAACGCAGGGAAGGGAGTAAAATTTTATCAGTGCTTTTTAGCTAAAAGGGATGAATGCAGCCTACTTTCCCCACCCACCCTAGCCCCTTCTAAAAGTTGTCGGTTTTTTAGTTACTTTAGCGTTCATCACAAATCTGATGATTTTAGTAGTGATGTCATTTCTCTGCTTACTCAGGAAAGCTGCGAATAAAGGAGATGATTAAAACTTCTCACAGAATTGGGCAGGAGAGGAGGGGGTGCAAAAAAAAAAAAAAACCCACAATCCAGCTTTAATTGCATGTAAACATACAGCTCAGGAATAACGGGTTATCAATCTGTCAGTCGGTCGCCACGTCTAAGAACTCTCCTCTCTCACACCAATAAATAATGTGGAGTTGGCTTGTAGGCAGTGACTCTACGGAGCACAGTGCTGACACTGTGTCCCTGTGTCCCATCAGGATGCCAGGATGCTTCTCCTAATAATGTCTGTCCTTCTGCTGATAGTGCTGTTTGGACTGAGCCTCTGCTGCCTGCACTTTTTTTCAGCCACTTCGGTCTCCGAATCGCTCATTTCGGCATCGGGGACGTACCCATCATTCTCGCTGTCAGGCTTTAGCTTGCTTTTTGCCCTGTCCTTCGGTGAAACTCTGCCCACGCCAAGGTAGGGGTAGCCGGAGTTCTGGCGGCAGGTCTCCTCCGGGCTCTCGCCCTGCTGTTGCCTCTCCCCCTTCTTTGGAATTCGGAATCCGCCCCAGTTTTTCACTGGGCTCGTGGGCGTGGTAGGCACTTTAACTACTGTCTGATTAGAGTTTACTTTGACAAGACCCCCGTTGCATTTAGGCACTATATCCCTCCGCGTGCCAGGCGCTGACCTACCACTGGAGTGGTTCACAGCCCTTTTATTTTCTGATTGCCTCTGAGAGAGTTCTGTGGGTCTCAGGGGTTTGTGGTTGTGTTTAGAAGTCTTTTCCTTGAGTTCTGCTTTGATCACCTCACACTGTGGACGATTATCTCTCCTTTTCCTGTGGTCTGGTATAACTATGCCATTTTTCTGCTGTGCTGGTACAATCCGTGTTTCTGCAAAGGTCTTGTCCAAATTTAAAAAGCTCCCTGGAGCTGCACCGCCTTCCCTTTGGCTGGGCTGCCGCAGCATGGCTCTGCTCTCGCTCCCAGAGCTGTTTCTTACTCTGTCTCTCTTGTGCGGTTTTTTCAAAGAGCGGGTTAGAGACGTGCCCATTTGTTTCCTGAAGAACGCCGAATGCCATTTCAAATCCTCGATCTTAGGGGCGTTGGGGCCCAAAGACGGACTGTTGAACAACACCGTGTTTTCCATGGAGGAGAATGAGGAAGGCACACCTAAATGTAAACAAATGAAGTTAAAGCCCAGCAATTCCATGCCCAGGTAAACGCGCTTTTGAATGTACCTATTTTAATCCTGTTCCTCATGCCTGACGTTCTTCAGCATAAATGGGTATTTGGTTGCCTCTCCAGCACCTTTACATCACAATGCTGTGGCTGTGTCGTGGTTTCACAGTGTAACTGCCGGGGTAGTTTACTTTCCTGTAGCTGTGCTACACCTGTAGCAAATAAACCCTAGCTCTGCTCTATCCACTGTGACAGAGAGACTGTTCGGAGAGGGGGGGAAAAGAAACCAGGAGGTGGATCTGATGGATTCTCTCTAAAGTACAGTTCGTTAGTTACTGAATACTTTAAGGATAATCTAACTAATGCAGTAACTTTGCTGTTACTCATCTTTCTGAGCAAAGACTACTGTCAATGAGACTAGGCAGAAAAAAACATGTTGTTTTAAAACCAGTGCGCTACTTTTTCCAAATTCATTTCTTTAAACGTCCATCTATGATGCAAAGCAGCACATACCAAACACACACCAGTGCGGCAGCGCTAATAAACCACAGCCTCACTGGGTACCACAGGCACCTGAATGTGAGCCATGGTCTCTGTCATAAGGAGTCGTTACAGCGCCCACCAGAAAGATGTGAAGCTGCTCCGTGCCCCATGGGTAAGAACACAGACTCACTGGTTTCTATAGCAATGTCTCCACCCTTAGAGCTACACCCATTCTCATTTTTTTTCCTCCACTCTCCAGAGGCATGGTGGACTGCCTGGGATTTTAATGACAATAAACGAGGTCCTGTTTGTCCTTCAAAACTGGTCATTAGCCTGTAACTGGACCTTTCAATGCTTGTGCCTGTGCTCTTACGTGGAAAAGGTAACACTGAAGCATACCTGAAACTCTTTCTTGTTCCAACTGCTTTGCGTAGATATTAAATATCTGTTCTTGAACTTTGCAAACAGATCTCTTGATTTTTTCCCTTCGGGTCACCATGTAAGTGAGATTACGCACCTGGAAGACATGAACTTGATGAGTTTTACAGGAATTGTGTTTCTATAGTGTTGTCAATCTGTGCTTTGACCTAATTTACTTCAACTACTCTACACCATTTAAACAAGTTGGTAATGTATTTAAACATAACCTTTTTCAACACACTTTAGAAAAGAGTTTTAAATACCATTTAACTGACAGATTATTCCATCAGACGTGGGAGGCCTACAGCACAAAAGTAACTTCTTGGAACACTTGACACACAGAGACGGACAGAGACGTACAGACACAGATGGACACAGACAGATACAGACGGATAGATATAGACAGATACACAGACAGACAGACACAGACGGACACACAGCTACAGACACACAAATAGAGACACAGACAGACACAGACAGAGACAGACACGGATGGACACAGATACAGACACGGACAGATAGACAGACACAGACAAACACGGATGGGAAGCTACAGACAGATACACAGATGGACACGGACAGGGACAGACACACACAAAACTTCTGGAGAAATGCTGGAAATGCTTCAATATGCTCAGCAGTAAATAGCCTAGCACCAGAAAAAAATTGTACTTAACTAACAGCATGAAAACGTGGAGAGCTACTCAACAGCACCAGTCTTTCTGATGACGCTGCCATCGCAGTATGAAATGAAGGCAGGCCGGTCTGCTCATGCCATAGCACAACAGAGGTAGCAGGGACTGGAAACAGTAATTAAAGAATAATTTTGCCTAGCTCAGGTTTTTTTTAGAAGAAAACTACACTTCTGCCCTTAAAAGGTGACTGTCTAATCTAGACAGTTTTAAGTTTCACTACCACCACTCTCCTAGAGCTGAAAGGTTCGTTCTTTCCCAGAGGAGGGAATTGCTGAGAAGTGTCGGTGGGTGTTCCTGAGGCTTCTCTCAGTTTGGCGTACGGCGCGGTGCCCGATGGATTACAGTCTTGTAGGCTGGTCCCACAGCCACAACGGAGGAGACGTAACACGTGGGGCTGGTTTCGCTAAGGTCCTGTTCTACTTAAAGCTTCCAGTCCTCCGACAGCCAGTACTGTAACTGTCATTACGCTGTGGATTTGAATTACAAGGGGCTGGTCTAGCCCAGTCCCCTTTCTGATACAGTCCATGGCCGTGTCTGATCTGAGCCGCACAGCAGATGTGTTGTGTCCACACAAGTACCTGTTTCCTTAGGAAAACTGGATGACAGCATTTCAAAATCTATGTCTACATGGATGATGCTGTCACTAATGTC
The DNA here is from genome assembly GCA_011801015.1 of Ardeotis arabs. Lineage (NCBI taxonomy): Eukaryota > Metazoa > Chordata > Aves > Otidiformes > Otididae > Ardeotis > Ardeotis arabs. Next base: position 88,080 of record JAAGAY010147825.1, read on the forward strand.
ATTCACCAAGTCTACCTGACTTTATCTTAAAGAGGAGGGGGGGGAAAAAAAAAAAAAAAAACTTAGGCCCTGTTTTTCTTTTTTTTTTCCAATGAGAACAATGTAGTAGTAAAATATTATTAGAATGATGTATCCTATTTTGACATCACACATACAGAATAATTTAAGATCTAGCGAACATAGTGACCAACTCAACTTATGTAGCTCATCAAAGAGAGGATTTTAAGAAATCTTGAGTACATGGAGCAGAAATACCTCACCGAGCCAGAGAAGGGTCACAGGCTGATGTTCAAACTAGAAAAAAAACTGCAACAATTCATCAGAAGAGTAATTAGCCACCATCCTTTACACAGGATGGAGCAGATGCACGCGCACCTGCTGTCCTGACATAAAGCCTAGAGACTGTTCTCCAAGAGAGGCTCTCGTTCACCCACAGGTTACTGCGGCCGAGGCGGGACCTCCTGCGACATCTGATGTGCAGATGTGAAAAACTAAAACAATTTCAGCACTCTTTCTGGCTCTAACACACCTTAATCTCTACTACTTAACCCCCAAAAAAACCCAAAAAGGAAGGAATTCGGGTTGTTACAGGATCAGATGTGCTTAAGATAAAACACCAAACTGATCCTACTGTTCTTTAAACGCTCAAAACCTGAGTGGAGGATCATGTGCCTCCCAAACCTGCTACACAGACAGTCCAGTGAAAAGTCACCCGACTCTGCCGTGTCAATGAAAAACAGACTTGCTCCAAATCAAGATGGTAAGTTCCATGATCTTTTCCTTCTCCTGCACCAGATGAAAGGAGCAGAGAAAGCCCTTAAAGGCTAAAAAACCTCCAGTTGGGGGTTGCAGTGCAATCCACAGCCATCAGTGTTAACCAGTAAAAAAGCGTAAGCGGAACTAGGACAATCCAGTTACAAGGAGACTGGACGCTACAAGCCAAGACCTGCTGGCCCTGTGAACTAACGCGCTGTTTGAAAAGGGAAACTGGTGTTTTGAGTTAGGATCCAGCACGGAGTGCCTGCACACAGCAGCAATAACGGAGAATGTAGTGTGGAAACGCGGCTGACAAAGACCAGCACACCTTGCGCAAGCGCAGGCAGCGCGGTGACTTACCCGCTCTAGATCCTGCCGGAGGTGTGTGAAGAGCTGCAACCTCCTGAACAGGACATCCTGTTCCCGTTTAGCCAGATTGTCCTCTTCATCCTTCTTTGGTGTAATCAAAGGCTTATTGAAGTTGGTTTTTCTCTTCAGCTTCCAGTACTGGTAAAGGAATCCCACCAGCTCCTCGGGCAGCCACAGCACTTTAGCCACTTCCAGAGACTCAACGAAGGTATAGAACTCATCCTCCAGCTGCTGGAGTTTTTGCTTGCGGAGGCTGACTCGATGGGCCTCCTCCTGGTTCTGATCCATGCTGTGGAAAGCGTCCATGTGGGCAGGAAAAGAGCCATCCCGAATCCCCTTCCCGTTCTCCTGGCCTGTGCTTTCATTGAAAGTCTCATCACCCGCTTTCTTGCTGGAGCTGTGCTTGGGACAGTACGACTTAAATTTCACCTCGTCGTTCTCTGCCAGTATGGTCTTCATCTCCAAGCCACGGTCAAAAGCACAGGTGACGTGAAAGGCCGTTCTGCAGTTCTTCACTGAACACTACAGAAATTTAATTAAAATTAATCAAATACAAATTTAAGAAGCCACACTGCCTAAAACTATTCCAGCAGCCAGTCCTGCTTTGGAAGAACCACCCCATTACTGCGCTCTGCTTCTAAGCTGCATGTACTCTCTTGCTCTCTTTTAATTAGGTTTGCGATTTAGTGCTTTCAGGCCAGGCAAGGATCAAGTGGCCCGGTGGGACAGGAGTGGTTAGCCCCTCGCTAGCCTCCTCACGCTATTCAATAACCAGCAAATCCACAAGAGCAGTGTTCTTACCCTCACTGCAGCCGTTCGCGTAGGGCAGTGTTACACAAAGGAAAACATTCCCCCTCTGGCTGTGCCAGTATTGGAGAGAGGGAAAAACATCTCTGTGGCTCCAGGCCAGCCTGATACTTTTAATTAAAAGTCCTTCCCAGCACCTGGACCCACGCTACCCAAAAGGCCTCCGCCGAGGGGAATTTCTTTTTCCTGTTATCCCAATTTTATAATGTCAAACATTAAATCACTGCCAATCACTTCACTGAGTACAGCCCTCACTTCACCTGGGAGATGAGGAGAACAGGAAATTCAATTTTTTTGTCATTTTTCTTCCCTCCCAGTGAACCCAGCCGTCATGGAGAGGTGGGCACTCGTTCAGCTGATTTAGCGCGTCATTTCAATTACATGTAACTTTCTCTCGCAAAACACTATTGTAGCTGTTACCAGCCACAACCTGAAAGGGTCTGAAATATGTGTATGTATATACACACGCTTTTGTATCACTCACACCTCTGTCTCCAGTGAAAAGAATTTCAAGTGGAAATGAATGTCAGTGCTATTAACTAAGAGGAAACCAAACTATGCTTAACCCGAGCCATCTAACCGAACAGAGAAACGCCTTGCACGAGGATGTTTATACAGCACTCTGAAAAGGAGCCAAATATCTTTCTCCTCTGGGTTTTCCTGCTTAGGTTGACTCAGCAGCCAGATGGAGTATAAAGGTACAAATGAGTTTAAACCGTAGAAGTTTCAAATGAACATTCTTTAACAAAATCGACACATAAAAGGAATTTAAAAATACCACAGCATCTTCTGCACTTTCCTCCCTTACTAACAAAGAGGGCAACAGCAGCCCAACCAGAGCACCAAACAGTACAGGAGAGTACTTCAGCCATGGTTTCCAACCTGTGAATAATCAGCTCTTAGTGTGGCTAATGTTTTTTTGGGAGAAGCAGGGAAAGGAGATCTGCTAAACTTGGGAGAATACGCAGTCTCCTTTTTCCAGCTTATCACAGCTGCTCGCTGCCCAGCCTGACGCATACTTCCAGCTGCCGGCTTTTCTAATTGGTGTGCACATCTCGTAACATCTCTGGAGGGTCTCGCTCTCAGTTCATCCAGTTAATGCTACTTCCTTTCTACTGCAGTGGCTTTGTACAATGATGTTCTTCTCTGCCGTATAAAATTTCACAGCACAAACCTAAGTATTTCTCACTGCTAGCTTTAATGATACCAAGATTTACACAACGCCTGTAAAATGTCAAGCAAAACTAACTTTTTTTGTCTCTCTCCCACAATTTCAAATGTAGAACTGTCTCAAGTGGCAGCCATCGTGCCTGAATGTCGTCCTGTGCTGTCACTGGAAGGGGAGAGGTGGTATCAGAAGAAAAATGGAAGGAGACCCCCCTCTCCCCTGCACACTAATGTACATACATGCTCAAATGTTCAACCTGAACTACTCCAAGTTACCCCTCAGAACAGGTCTGGAGAATGGAGAAAACAGTTTCTCTCAGCTACGTAACAGTGGCCAAGAGGAAGGGGACAGCTCTACAAGGAGGAATTAGGATTGCAAGTTTATCTGCTGCGCACAGATTTATTTTCTCTACTGAACATTTACTCTGTCATACATTCCTTAAATGGAAACAGACCGATTCCAGTTTCACTGGAACTACTGCTGCATTGCTGGTTTACAACTTTTTCTGGCAACCTCATCAAATGACTCAGAGCAGAGGAAAAAAGGAAATGAATAAAATCTAATTTAAAAAATGTAGGGCTTTAGCAATTCTTGTGTCTCGTCTTACTATCGTGGATCCTGTAACATCAGGCTAGCCACAAAACAGAAAGCGCTCTACTTCGTCAGACTCCTTAGGAGGCAGTAATACCTTCCTACCTGTCTCAGGGAGCTTCCTGAGGATCGTTTTCCTGAAGTATTTGAAGCGCACTGAAGAGCATTACCACAATGCTAAGCTACATTTTATTGTCTTTTTCTACACAATCACAGCGCTGCCCCAAGCCTCTGTCCTTACTCTGTCCCATCTTTTGTTCTCGAGTAACTTAGATCAAACTTTTCTCTCGTGTCTGAGGCAACCAAGTACCTCCTCTTTCAAAAATTTGGGGCCTGGTAATGTGTTTTCTCAATCTCTCTAGACTTCAAAATTGATTTCAAAATTATTATTTAACATTTCTGAGATATTTTCAACTGTAAGAAACTGCAAGTGCTTTACAGCTAACAACCCAATATAAATATGCACGTGCAACCACACTGCCCATGCTGAAACGCTGTGGTGCGGATCGATTCCGTTATTTAACAGCAACAATTCACAGGCTACGGTGAGAAAGGCTGAATCCATGTCCAATTGAAGCTGCAGAGAATTTCAGAGGTATGCAATGAGACAAACTGGCTCTGGCCCAAGAATGTGAGTTGTTGGTATGAAATAAACAGATTTATAGTGCTGGCTTTATAGTTTAATTACTTACTGTATACAGAAATCATTCTTTTTGGAACTACAAAGACCAGACATTCTTTTTTTATTCTGCCCCGTCTTGCTGTTTCAGGCAGTCATCACCCCTGAGCTCAAGCGAGTCCCAGAAGTCAGAATGATAACGTGGCACTGCTTCTACAGCAACGTGAACTGGGAAACTCGCACCAAGGAGGTTTTTTCCCTTAGAAACACCAAGAGCTCCACAATCTACCCACAACCAATGGAGAAAATGGGGCTCGTTTCCTCAGCTTGTGGCTTGCTTGAATCTCAGGGCAAACCAGTCAAACAATGTGATTCTTTCCCACTGCTCAAAAAGCCCAGTATTAAATGATCTGATACTCTCCCCTCAGCAACTTGACAGCTGGACCAACGATAAAATAGTTACAGAAAAAATAGTTGCAGCCAAAACAGTCCAATGTTTAGTAGTACCTAAAATTAGAAATTCAAAGCTACAACTAGCTGTATCATCAAAGCAGTGTTCACTTCCACTGACTTCAGTGAGAGCTGGGATTGCTCAGCACCTCAAAAATTCAGGTTGTTACAGGAAATACACAACTCCTGCTAAGTATCCAACTTCTCTTAGAAGTCACTAAATAGGGACTAGCAGACAGGTTTCAGCACAGAAGCTTTCAGCATTCAAGCTTCTTTTTTGTATGTGGTACCTCACAGATACAGATGTTTTTCCTCTACTCAACAACATTTAAGTTTTCAGTGTACTAATAAACATATCAACATATGTACGAATTAGGAAGTCTTATCAGATGACCTGGCTATTATTATTAAAATTTTACTAGAAAGTAAGAGCACGCTAACATTCAAAAGCACTTTGTGTGCAATGAAGTCCATAGTAACAACCAGGAAATCAAAGTGAGTTTACTGCAGATACACGTTTCAGGTATCTACTAAAAACTGACAAAACGAAACACAGACATTTGTGCTATGCAGTTACCTGTATAGAAGCTCCAACTTTTTCATTACAAAGGCTGCACACCAGTGCCCATCTACTGCTGGGAATGTGAGAAACCTTTGTAATGGGCTCCATTTTTTCTGGGCTTCCGATGCTCACCTAAGAGAAAAACCATTAAAATGCATAGAGTTATTATTACACTCTTAACTGAAAAGGGAAACCATTTTATCCAAGACCTCAAAGTCCTTGTCTGTATATGCGAAATTAGCATGTTCCAAGTTCCTCAGTTTATAAGAAACTATAACATTAAAATTTCTTTTTTTAAAAAAAATTAGTTCCTCACTGCATGAGCAGAACAGTTGCAAAGTGAAGCTCACCAATTTAAAATTATCAGGGTGAATATTTTGATTCTGAGAACTCACAGGAATTCTCACTGTCGCATCCAAACCTTCCTGATTCACCTTTTATGTTCCATTTACAAAACAAAATGGTACTTTGTGTGCTTGTTAAATGAGCTTTGCCAGCAGCAAAGGCCTAATTTTGGCTGACAAAGGTAATGTAATCACTTTCTTTACAGATGATGCATCACCCTGCCAGATGTTACATCCAACTGAAAATCTTTTATACTGTCTTCCTAGGAAGTACCATATATATGCTACACTCATTGTAGCAGCATACGCTAGGTTGAACAATGATTTCTTCTCTCCCAGAACCACTGCAGCCCTGAGCTCCCAGAGGACCGACACCTACCTCTGGAATCCACAGGGCACAGCTAACGTGGACCCACTTGGTGCCGCTCCGGGTCGGCTTCATGGCACCACCCTTCTTGGGACACAGCAAACACTTGGGCTGAACGCCCAGCGCACAGGTCCTGCACAGCCAGCTGCCTTCCGGCACCTTCAGGATGCCATAGCACGCCTGTGTTCCCATTTACAGAAAAGGGAAAGAAAACAAAGGAAATAACATGCATTTCTGTTCCTTTTTAGCCATTTACCTATAGCCTCTTGCAACTCTCAAAACATTTTCTATGTAATTTCTAACGCCAGAGGAACATTTGCTTGTGGAGAATCTCAGGACACTTTTCATAAACTTAGCCAACCACATTACCCACTCATTGTCCAAAAAGATCTCTCAGTGAAAAGAGCAGAAGTCATAACCAGCTGTTATGCAAAAAAACACTGCCCGCTTCAACTGGGAAAATGAAAAAGGTGTTTACCAGCCCAAAGAGCAAGGGGACTCCCGACAGACAACCCTGCCAGCAGTGAGCTAGGATCAAGTTCGGTATCACAGAGTACAGGTAACAGGGACTGGACTGTATCTAACTCAGAAGGGAAGAACCACAAATTCAAGAGCTCTGCTGTGCAATACTCAATGTTATTCCAAAGCACTGGGTTTTACTTCTTATTCAGAGGGAAAAGTGCAGAACAGCAACTAATTAAGATCACTTTTTTCAGAAGACTGCATCTTTTTAGAGATCTGTCTCCAAATTACTGTCAATGTTAACCCTCTTGGGTTTCAGATTTGATGTGATCAGAGACTAAAGATCAAAGAACCGCTACAGGTCTAAAAACATCCACTTTACTCTGAGTATCTTGCAAAAAAGCCATTTGTACCTTACAGCTGTCATAGGCATTATTTCTTTATCATTAGGACAAATGCATTTAAGCAAGAAAATGTCATTTGTGCTCTCTGGACAACACAGTTTTCCAAACACTGAATGACAAAGCAAACTTCTTAAAGTTGGAAAGGAAGGACGGGCCGATAGGAAGGCATCTTCCACAGTAAGAAGCAGCCACGGAAGCAGGCGCGCTAAAATTCTATCTGTTCTTCCATGCTAAGAAGACTTCTTAACTGCCACAAAAAGGTGGCACGTAACAGTGCTTCATTACCTCAGCTCCGGTCAGTAGGCTCTCCATTACATTTACTGTAATAAATCCTATCTGTGTCCCCACCGGTTGCCTGAAAGTTCTTTTTTCCCCTCCTTGCTGAGCCTCAGTTGCTGATATTAAATGTCCGTTAGCCACAGAAGTGTGCAGAAAGAGAGGAAATCAATATAGCAAGAGAAGCAGCCAGGTGAGAATGTACAGCAGCACACAGATGTGTGTTTTGAGGAGGCTGTTCCTCACCTTATAACTTCCTGCACGCAGACACAATACCACTTTCAACTCTCTTAGCAGGACATTTCTAGAATTACATGTAACAATTCTCCTTCTCAATTACAAGATTTCTGAATTCATCCCACCGCTCAGTGGTGAACTCTGCAACAACTTAACAGATCAATGTCTGTCACTGGAAAAAATCCAACCTGTTATCTTTAATGGTTTGGAAAAGCTTCTGTCACCACCCCTGCCCTCCCCCACTGTGCCCTGGCCACCATACCTGGTGCACGCAAATATTGCATTTGTCACAAAACACCATTTCGTTGCCGTCTTCTCCATCTGGAGACTGACAGACGTCACAGACGACATCTTCATCATATTCAATCCCAAGTCCTTCTTCTGTCTCGATAGCATGATTCATGTTATCATAGCATCGTTGTTCAAACTCCTCTATGACCTTTTCCATCGTGTACTCGTCCACCTCAGGCATCCCTGGGAAACAGGAGCTGTTACTTATTTATAGGAAAGAGCGATAACCACCATCCCACACAACTCCAGCTTCTGAGTAGATGCAGCTGACCCCAACACGTACACATGTCATTCCTAGACAATCATGCCTATTCCAGCATAAACCAGGGAAATGTTAAAAAAAAAAAAAGTCAAAGAAGTCTTATAACGGTATTAAACTAATAGAAGCAGAGTATCTAAACCAATCTTTCAAAATCCTGAGAAAAACGTTCATAAACAGATTTTGGCTTCTCATTTTTCCTTCTGGGACAGCACTGTCTATGGCTTTTGCTTCAATTTTGCAACCCAGATGTTGACTCTTTGGTGAAAGATTTGAGTGTGTTTTGAATAAAAAGTGATGGGGGTAAAGGGGGGAAATCAATGACAAAAACTGCTTGGATACTTGTAGCCAACTTGCAGTTTCTAACAACTGTTGTTGGTTTTTTACAAGTTCCAACCCAATAGAGTGCAACTCTAACTGAGATCTCCATCACACCCTGCTACACCAATAAATTAGTTTGTCTTTAAAAGTGAAAAACACAGTTGTAATAAATGCAACATCTAATCTGGGATTTGTTTTTTTTTTCAAACAGCGTCCATCAGAAAATTATTCATGACACCACAGCTATGGGCCAATTACATTATAGTATTTTGTAATTCAGATTTGTTAATTATATTAAATTACTATTATAGACCTGCAAAAATATCTATCATAGACGCAGAACGAAAAATATAAAAAAAGAGCACAGTGCTTTTCCCTCTGCTTCCATCTCTCACTTGCTGTGACAATTAGCTGGCTGTAATATTTCCGAGTTGGTACTACACCAACCTTTTCCACAAAATCATGCCACACAAACACCTGTGAAACCAAGAAAGCTACAGCACTGCAAACAATCATCTTCCTCTTGCAAAGCCACTTTAGCACAAGAATTTCCATATACTTGCACCACTACAATGAAGCACAGGCTTAGGATATCCTGCTTTTGTTCCAGTTCCCTATATCTAACATTTGCTGTGACATACAGAAGATGGCAACCTCATGATGTGTGTTTTAACAAGAAAATCCTCTCTTCGGCTCGCCCTGTGAATAACTGAGCCACAAATTCCACAAAACAAAAAAAAAAAAAAAAAAAAAAAAAAAACCCCTCTAGCTCCCCTAGATCAGAACACAAACACTCTACAAAAGTACTTCCAGCTTCCCTGACTGACAGGTAAATCCTTGCGGCAGAGATCAATGCATCCCCTGCTACCCAAACTGAGCTGCTGAAAGGCAGCAAGAGGGAACATCCAAAATCCTGCTGATGAAAGAGAGTGAGTTTTGCCCTGCAGTCCAGAACTACTGCACCAGCAAAGTAGGTGACGGCAGGTTTTAGACCAGTTTGCAACTAAATTCTAACCTCACGATCGCTGTCACTTTATAAAAACCCCTCAGAGATATGTCATTGACTGTGCATTTATAAGGGTTAAAAAAAAAGGGGGCTGCAGCTTCAGTTCCAATGTTTACATTCATTCTTTAAAAGACAGAATATACATTTGCAGCACCTGAAGCACTCCAACAAGTATCCAAGAAAACACAGGGAGTTCAGAGCTGCAAGTGCTGCAACTGCACATCAGGAAACATTTCACTTCTCAAATGCCCATTAATAACATCCGCAGAGCGCCGTGTCTGACAGAGCACCTAGGCATGTGTTTCCAGACCCACTCCGTACTGCCTGCGACGGACACAAGCGTTTCCTTCCCTTCGCATACAGCAGAATCGAGTGGATACAGGTTTAGAGCAAACGAACGACAAGAAACTACACCAAAACGCAACACTGAGGATCAGCTCTGTTCAGCGTTTCACATGCAACGCGCACTTTTGAAGGTTACGCTGGTGTGGCAGAATGGCTACAGGGCTTCACGTAGATGTAAAGGGCTACTACAGGGCTTCACACATAGGTCAAAATCAGCACGATGAAGAGCCCCTCTCGTGTGCTGCATCACTAACGCTGTTCACAGCCCCAGGGTAACCTGTGGTAGCCCTCCTCTGGTTTTGGCAAACGACAGACAGAAGGGATTATCTACATGGGATAGATGGATGTCAATTACAAATCATAAAAACTTCTGAATTTTTCTTTCAAGAATGCCAAGGGGACTCGGTGCTGCTGTTTTCCTGAAGATAACTGGAAAAGTAACCTAAGCTCTTGAATCATGAACTGTTTTGAAATCGTCCAAGCCCACCACTAAAACATGAGCACGTCTGACTTGAGATCTGGAAAAAAGGCTTGGGTAAGAGACCAGGTCAAGGCTGGATCGTCTGTTTCTTCCATACGTGGGTTTAAAAAGGAGAATCTTTTTTTCTAAGAAGAGTCGTAAAAGGTCAGTTCATGGTTTACCAGGTCTTGAGGCATGCCACGTATGGGCTACAGCCAGGTAAAACCCGTATGACTAACTGTAACCCGAAGCAGGGAAGGGCCACACTGCTAAAAATTCAACAGTGTTCACCAACGCATCCAAACCTCTTCCATCTGGCCCAGTGTATTTTTCTTCACCTTAACAATATGGTAAAAGTTCTGTGCTGACTTACATCCTCTTCAATTCCAGTGAAATCTTCTCCTGAAGCACACACCTTACCGAAGAAACGTTCCTGTTCTTCCCCTGCTCCATCCCACACACAAGCCATCCTGTAGAAAAGGGAACAGTTGTTCCCCTTGTGATAACTCCTCTTCCTGCTTCGAAACTGAAGCACATGGTCACAGTAAGGTTTGGGAGGCTCCTCAAAAAAGTCCCTGCAAGAATTTCTTACTGTCTCGTTCCCTGTGCAATTCACCTGCTGTAGGTTCTCTAAACCTCCCAAGGCTCCTTGCCTACCCTCTTTGCACTGAATACCACTAACCAAAAAAATGGATAAGGATATGTGACACAGAGAAAAATAAATAAATAAAAAAAGACTAACTGGAAAAGCTACCTGAATGGTCTATCTGATATTCTCTTTTTTTGATGGCAAAATGGGAACTTTGTGAGAATTCTCTTGTGAAATGGAAAGCAGCAGAGAAAAAAAAAAAAACCACGTGGCCAGATTCTGACCTGGTCTGAGCAGATACAACTCAACAGTTATGAAAGCACGTATCTTAGGGCTTAAACACATCAGCTCTGGTTTCCCAAGGCTACTCCAACTCATATGATTACTATGTCTTCATATCACTACCATCTCTTCCCACTGCTGCCCTCCCTAAAAATATCCTTAAGGTTGCCAGCTTTTTTTTTTTTAAAAAAAAAAAAAAACAAACAAAACAAAAACCACAAAACCACAAGCACTCATTGCTCACCCATTTCTCTGAATTCTTCATTGGCAAGTTGCAACCACGCTACATCCACATCATCGAGATCATAGCGACACATGCTGTCTGCTAAGGTTCGAATGTCAACGTAGCCCAGCTCTGGAGGCTCTGAACCTGACGAAACAATATACTTCCTGGGACGCGTAAATGTGACGGCTTTCATCTCGGACACAATCCTAAAACAAACAGACAAGCAGACGTCAGGTATGTGGGGTTACTGAGAAGAGTTATTTCTAGAGAATTCAAAATGCCTCATTCTAAGTGACTAACAATCATCAGCAATCGTCTTGCACCACTGAGATGGGAACAGGAAACAGGACAGTGCATTTTCGTAACAGATTGGTGGTATTACAAGAAATTAATTGGAGTTGTCTAGAAACCCAATTCATTACCAGAATTCTAAATAAAATTAAAAGATTAGAGGATAGAGCTGTCATTACTCTTACCTGACATTCACACTTGTTTAAAGCTAGAGTAGAACACTGTATTTATGTAGTGATGGCTGCCATACACGCAGATGTTAAATTCTGTTTTAAGACTTTTTAAAAATCCATCTGTTTAACTACAATATCAAGATCAAGAAAATTCCAGGAAAAACATAGTATTTGCTGCTATATTTGAAGTCTTCTTTCGTATCGTATGCTTATTTTGAATTTGTGTGTGTGCGTTTCACTACAGTAATGCCATCTTTGTGAAATTCAGAAGACCTTTCCAGGGAGAATCTGTAATTTGCACTAGCTTCACCTTCACTTACCCAAGCAGATCCAAGCTTTTGGCATCCTGGGTCTGCATTTCCTCTTTCACAGTCACTAAGGTCATGCTGGGCCAAGCACAAGTATTAATCAGCTGCTGCTGAAACTACCTTCTCTCAGGTTTTGAAGGCTCCAGTTGGCCAACAATCAACCACGAAAGCGTATTTTAGCTGCAAGCCAACTGAAATTCTGTGCGACCACAGGCATTGGTTCAGGAAATGGCAAAGTACCTACAGCACTTAACTTGTCAGGTTATTCTAACTCAGATTCCTGCGATGCTGTCACTTTGCAAAGCCACCCAGTTCACAAAGGACAGCAGTCATTCTATCAGCAAGCTGATGACTCGCCCCCGAACAGCAAGATCTCTCTGTCAGTCCACCTCCAGCACAATTCTCTCAGCAGAGGACGTTGCACCTTCTCTTAGTTAACTGCACACACTGAAATTCAGTTTGGATGACGCTCACTTCACAACGCAGCGCTGGTACTGCCAGGAGCGACAGGCCACACTGCCAAGTGACTGCCTCCTGCAGCACCAGCTGGTGATTTTTTTTGTGCTTTAGTGCTTCAAAGGAGGAGATGGCACCACTCCACGTAGACACACTTCCTGCTGGGAACAGCCTAAGCTCCACAACAAGCAGGACATCCCCCACCCTATTTTGCCCCCATCTGAGGTCCAACATGTTAACTTCTCCTCCGGTCAGAAGACCCTGATCTGCTGCTACCCTATCTGCACACACAGATCTCAATAAATAATAAATCCTCTATTTCAGTCTCCTGCACAGCCCTAAATATTCCCCTCATCTACAACAGTCTGAGACATGGTGGGAGAGAGCCAAATGCTGAATGTGGGGCTTCTGAGGGACAGAAGGGGAGTGTGGAAGAGTGAGAACCTGAATGACCTTGCCAGGTTAACTCCACTGCCCAAACTGTTCCTGGTCATACTGCACAGTATTAAAATATTACAGACACCTCACAGAGAATTTATTTTAAACTGGCCTCTGCTCTTTGAATTTTCTGTATCGCAAATTCCTTCTTGAGTACCTCTCCCGTGTGGAAGTCATAACCTCTGGGCCAGCACCCTGCACAGGCTGTCTAAATACCACTGCACTGGCACAGAAGAAATAAGCATGGGTAGTTTGGCTTCAAAACAGACCGTCTTCATCTCTTTATTTTTGTGGTAGAAACAAGTAAAAAAAAAAGCAATACTCACTACATAACAAAAAAACCCTATTAAACTGAATTATCCATCCGACAACATGCTCACACTGAATCACCACACGGACTCGCTCCTTTCCCCACCCCTCTGGATCTACTCTCGCTGCCCTGACCAGTCGCTACAAGGCCAAAACCTCATTAGCATCAGCTCTCTGTACTGCATTTCCCTTCTGTTCTACACCAGCTACTATACAGCTACTGACAACTCAATTTACAGAACACCTCCCTCCCCTCCCAAAATTAGGCACAGAACAGTTCCAGCACTCCAGCAGCACCATGACAGGGCTCTCCAAGCATTTTGTGAGGGGGCAAACAGGATAATAATCAGGCTTCAGAGGGCAACTCTGACCAGCAGGTGCGTACCAGTAGGACCATACAATACAGCTCAGCGACTAAAAAAAGAGTGGTGCCTCCTGTGCTGACAGCTACACCTGTGGGTGCCTTCTTTCTCTGTCTCCTTTAATAGCCTAAATTTGGAGCAACACCTCTGTTGGGCACTGGTTCTCTCCTAAGTGAGTATCTGGATCTGGTACAGCCACTAAACCACCTCTCCAAAAGATATGGGGTCGGGAACTCCTGGAAGGTCTCCCTCTGCTAAAGTCCACAGGTCTCCTGGCCCTCCTGCAGGTCCAAATCCTTCAGAAGGAGAAGGAAGGAAAGGATTTACCTGATGCACAGGTAAGTTCCTCATCGTACAGACCTTGTGGGGCTATGTAGTGGTCTGCAGGTTGCTGCACAGAACACAAAAAGTGCTAACAAACATTCCTGTAGTTCCCCCACTCCAAGGTTAGAGCTGGTAGATGCAGACCTAACGGAAGCAGTGCAGTGTCACCCAGAATTTTTTGCTGTATATCACAGACTGGGCTGTTCTGGCCCCACCTGCACTGGCAGGTCATTTGGTAACGCCTTATCGGCCAGCCTGGGCTTACTCAAAGAGATCGAGTATGATTAAACGACAATAATCCTTGTTCTTCTCACTTTCTCCAACTCCAATCCCAACTAAGCATGAAATACAAAGTTCAGCTGCAGCACACTCCTGCTCTTTCAACTGCACTGTTTAATTTGAAACAAAATAATATCTAAGTGTAACAAACAAGGTAAGGAAAACAAGAGTTTCTTGGGTAAGCTAGAAAATCTCACATTAGTGTATTTAATTACATGCACATCTGGATGGTTCTTAAAACAGCTAAAACGTTGTCTAACAAACAATTTCCTAACTTAGTAAATGAAACAATAAAAAAAAAGTGAAATCAAAGCAAATGCTGTCTTTTCTCTAGCCCTTAAATCTGGCTCATCAAATTGTTCCCTGACGGAACCTGGAGCTTGGAACTAAGCACAAGAAGCATCAGACAAGGGCTCTCCGGCAACGCTGAGTGAGGTCAAGTCCGGGCTTACAAACTGAAGCTATTTTTAAGGCTCTGTCATCACATTCCATCCTAAAGTAATGCCAGAAATTATTCTCTGACATTCATATTTCAACACGCAGGCAGAACGGGCCCAACCATTCAAAAAGTTGAAGCATGTTGCTCTTAGTCTCTGAGAGCCAAGACCTTTCCAGCTAGACACTGTGGAATAAAGCTCAAGAAGCCAAGGCAATGTAGACATAAGCTGCCAGCACAAACGTATGTTTATTTGTTTACATTCCTCCAAACTATACCTGGCTACTGGTTCTGGGATGGTCCCTGGGCTAACTGGCACCTGCACTCCCTTTTCCCACTCCTGCCTCCAGGGATCTGCCAGCACATAGTATTCATCAGGGTTCAGCTGGAAGGAGTCATGTAACTTCATGGCAGTGATCAGGTCCGTTCTGAACACCTGCAAAGAGAGTGACCAAGAGAGAAAAATAGAGACACTGACATTTGATATTTACACTCTATGATTCACAGCTTCAGGGTAACCATGGAGCACAGTGCGTAACAACGTCACTGTATCAACAGTCAACTAACCCAACCCACTGCAGGACAGAAGTTTAGCTTCATCGCAGGAAAAGGGGTGGCAGAAGGTGCAAATAGTGATAGAATGACTCCCAGCTAACTCCACTCCAAGTCCTGATGCTCCCCCTGCACTGGAATCGTGATGCTGAAAGGTGCTACCCACTTTTACCTCCCTCTTGGCTGCAATGAGCTTTGAGTCTTAAAACAGCAGCACAAGGAAGACTCAATTTTGCTCCAAGGTTTTTTGATTTTTTTTTTTTTTTTAATTATTGGAGCTCTGACTAATGCAAAGACATTCTAGAAATTCCCTGTGGTAGAAATCAAGGCGTGACTCTACCACGACCAGCCGCAAGAGGAAATTCTAAGGAGATGACTCTTTGTGCAAGTATTTAAAAAAATAACCCAAAAGATCAAATAAAGTAAGATCCAAACTGGAATTCTGGTGGCAGCTCCATGTTCAGCACAAGCCCTTGTTATTCGATTGGCTACAAACACCTCTGAATCATAGCTGTAATTTTACTTTGCCTTTGCAAAGACATCCACCTCTAAAACGAGCAGGATGTCTGGCAACTTTGGGGTTAGTAGCCTTAAACAAGCAGCGGTGCTGTCTTCAACAAGTCTTAGAATGAAATAAAAAGGGATTCACTCTTGTAGCAGGCATGCTGTGGTACTGCTGCGGCAGCTTCAGCCTGGTTTGCCACTGCCTATCAGCACTGCAGAAAGCAAAGGGTGCAATCACAGGCATCAGAGCTACAAGCCTGCACTTGTCTACAGCCTTCCAGCTCTCCCCACCCCACTCTCCCTGTAAGGCAAGGCTGCTGCAGACCACAGCAACTGCGCTCAGTATTCCTCACCTCCACAACCATAAGTTTTTAACTACTCAATGCCATATTCAAAAGAAAGAATTAAAAAAGCAAGCAAACAAGTGACAAAAAAATAAGCACCACCAGGACAAGAAGGTGGTAGGTAACATCTTAAGAAAAGCTGCCCTGCAGACTTCTCAGTTTGTGGCAGGCAGAGTCAATACTCACCCTGCACAGTTACAAAGGAAAAGATAAATTATCCGGGCAGTGCTCCTAGATCCTCTTAGGGGGTTGCAAACGGGGCAAAGTGACACAACTTCCCAGTCCCAAACCAACGGCCACACTGGCTGTTTTACATCAGCTCCAGCCAGCTGTTGCATGTGGCTGAGGAAGAACCAGATCTATACAGAGTGCTCCTCAGGCAGGTCTCCCCAGGACAGCCACTTCTGTCTCACACTGTTCGCACACCTGAAAGCTCAATAGATTCCCTACGATTTTTAGGAAGTATTTTAGGGAAAGAGTGAACCTGATGGTTAATAATACTCTGAGAATATTTCAAAGTGTGACTTGCCTTACCACACTGCACATCTTGAAACCTCTCCTCCTTCCCAACACACAGACACTATCCCACTTCTGTCTCAGCATGTTTCTGTTTCCACTCTGGTTTTGTCTTAAAAATAGCATAAAATCACGACATTTTTCTTAACACTTGCCTTAACATGTTCAGAAAAACTGCCAGCGTTAAAAAATAAAGAATATTACCATATGAAGGAAAGGGTGAATGCAGGTAATGAAATATAATGAAATGTATTAAACAATCCAATTACAAGTCCTGTGAGGCTCCAATCAAGAAATTAAAAATAAGCCACTGAGTATACTGGCTCACAAAACAAACATGCACAGCTGGCCAGGGGATTTTGCACTTCTAAGTGATTTGAATTAAAGCAATCAAACATCAAATGAAAACAAGACTAAAAATACAAAATGGGACACAAAACTTGTTCAATATGAGAGCCAAAGTAACTCAGGCTCTCAGATAAATTTGTCACAAAACTCCCTCAACAGCAAAGCTAAGGCAGCACCTGACAGCCAAGAAACTCGTTCCCAGGCCGGTGGCCCTGTGACACCATTCTTTCTGCTCTAATTTCTGATGCAATCAGACTGCCCGGAGCAAAGCAGAGCTTACAGAAGTGCTGGCTCTCGGAAGCACTGAACACTTCAAAGCTAAAGGGTGAAACCCTGGTCACGCTGAAGTCAATGGGAATTCTGCCACCAACTTCAACGAGACCAGAATTTCACCCGAGGAGTTTAGCAAGTGTCACTTTTCTGCCAGTGCACTTATCAGAACAGCGTGCTGTGGTGAGCACAGACAATGCAAAGGGAAGGAGGGAGAGGGGGAAAAGATTGTGGAACAGAGCTCATGGGAAGTATATGAGAAGTCCATCCAAGCTGAGAAAACAAGAGAGAACAGCACAAAACTGCAAAGATTCTGACAATAAATGCAAGGAAAGGGACAGGATAAAACAGAAGAACACAAAAATCAGCAAGATTCGTAAATATCTCAGATTACTTCTTGATAGCCTTTCACGGGATAGTTCTCAAAACTGGGTCTAAGGGGCTACTTCTAAGGGATGTACAAAAGATAACTAAGAAAAGCAAGTCTGTCACCAGCAAGAATAAGCTCACCAGAGGTCTCCACATTCATGGGGGAAAAAAAAAAAAAAAAAACCACCCACGTGTTTAACAGCCAACAATTGAAAAAGAAGATCAGAAACCACCAGTACTAGGTGTAGTTCACACTGAGCAATTAATGGGATTCTTCTTGTGAAAACTATTCTCTAAGACTTCGGTATCTGTCACTGGGGATATTAATAAAGCGTGGTTTTTTTCTCAACATTAACCACTCACTAATGCATCAGAAATACATGTATTGGGCAAGTAAGTTAAACGAAGGAATTCAGTCTCCCAAAGCTAATGCCTTCTTTGCAGCCTCTACAAAGTCTGCAGTGTAGTATTTGCCTGAAGATATGGAGATTCAGCAAGAATATTTCCAAAGAACTGGATGGCATTTATGTGTTACTAACAGTTGATCCACCCTAGAAAGTTCAAAGTGGTTTACACCTCCCTTGATAGGATTTCCTCAAAGCACTACGTGAGACAGAACTGTCAGGAAGCAGATTTCTAGTTTGACAGACACATTAACAAAGATCACAACAAAACCCAACACTAACTATGAAATCAACGTACCTAATACGAATTTCCACTGTTCACAAATCAAGCTGCAAATAAACCCTGATGCCTAAAATACAGAGGAAAGACTCCACAGCTATGTTGAATGGGTGTCAGACTATAACAAAATTCACAGATACAAACTGGTTCCGGCAGTGGCTGTGCCAACAGCTGAACTCTCTAATCTCCTGGCCAAAAAAAAAAAAAAAAAAAAAAAAAGAGGGTGGGGAGGAGGGCAGATGACAGCTAAAATGTAGCAAAAAGAAAAGAAAATGTAACTCAGAAGAAATGGATCCATTACAAGAACATGTACACGGCTTTGTATTTGACAGATGTAACAAAATGTAAATCAAATACCTCAGAAGGTTTTCGATCTTCATGTCTGGAACATGAAGTCCTCTGATGTCGAGATCTGGAATGCTGGGACCAGGTGGATAGACCTAGGACACAGAAATTATCATTTGCAGACACTGCTGCCATCAGTAAAAGCCTTTGCTCTCTCCACACACCCAACGCGGTCAATTGATCTCAGTGGGACTATATGAGTAAGGCAAGGTAGAGTCAGGCTTCTATGACAAACCTCCAAAACACTCTTTCAAAACGAACAAGAAAAAAGTTCCTCAGTCAAACTTCTGTGATCACTCTTCTGGTTTTGTTTTGTTTACCATTTTCTACTGATACATGCATGTATTGGCTTCACTGCATTTATTGGCTTTCCACCCAGCATTTGAAGAAAGCTACCTCATAGCATGCTTCCCTCTGAGCATCAATAAACCACTGCCTGCAGATTAATAACTGACCAGGAGCTCTGCTGATAGCCTGAGATACACTCTTTGAAGGTAATGTATTGATGTCCTAAATATCTATATCAGTTACACAATTTCTACCTGAGCAAGCCTTTTCAAAAGGAAGGACGCTGCTACGCACACACAGTAGAGCCCACAAAACAGGCTGTTGTCTCTTCTCCTGAGCAAATCTCTCAGTGTGGTTGTACAATTTATGTCTGCATAATTATTCATTACATTCCAAAGAAATTATAGCTTTTTGCCTTGAAACCTTTTGACAGACTCCCTTGTCAGCTTTCAGAAATATTGTAACAGGAAGAAAAGAAAAAGATAAAGAAACTACACTCCACTGACAAGGTAGTGCTTTGACACCAGAGTATACTGTATCTGTGCAAGTCAGCATATGGGCTGCTTTGTTTTTTGGGGTTTTTTTTTGGTTTTTGGTTTGTTTTTTTTTTTAATGTGGGAATTAAAAGATGGATTTCCAGGTGTGTCTCATGCCACAGAGAAGCTATAAAGGTAAGGAGTAAAAACATGCCTATCATATCTTCCATCTCCATTTCTTTACTGTGCCATCTGCAGATGTTACATGTCAAAAACAGTGCCTTAAATGTCTATTTCTGATTTTAGATACGGTCCATGTACATGAGGGTTAGGCCACTGGATTAATTAACTATTTCATGCAACATGAAGGGTCAACTCTTGGCACCAGAACTACAGAATCTTCATTTTAAATTACTTTTTTAAAGTGCTAGACGAAAGCACACTCCATAAAATATCCACGCACAAGGGACAACTCAAATGCAGCCAGCGTTCCTCAGGATATATTATAATTAGTATTTTTTCCATGCCAACTAACTTCCTACAACGAATAAGGGAAGAAAGAGTTTCTTACATAGTTCTGTAATAGCTGTTTCCATGCACATAAAATTGGTGAATGCACAGTGAAATCACACAATGTTTTTATTAAGTTACTGAAGAGACTGTTGTATTTTTCTAAGTAGTGTAAGCTGCTTGTACACAACACTATGAGAAAAAGGTGGAAGAATTTCTCATGAGACTGAGATTTTACTACCCACTAAGATCTGTAACAGTAGCTAACGGATGACCTTTGGCAAGGGCTTCACTTCAACAGAGAAAACATTTACTCACTGAGTAAACAAAACCCAACTATAGGGCATGCGTTCACAGATTCAAACAACCACCACCACCACTTAGACACAAAAGCGCAAGAAATTAAAGGAGCCAGTCAAATGATAGTAAAATATCCAGCCCATACCACATTAAATTTAACTGCTTTTGAAATCTCAAGTAAGAGTTTCAACTCTGCTTCCATTAAAATTAAAGGCAAAATATCACTGCCTTCAACAGTGCCAAGACCACGTCACTGAATTACCCAAAGCTGCTTTCATGAATAAGCAACCCACCCACTCTGAGTACACCAATAAAAGGGCAGGAGGAAAATGATGTTATTTGTCTTTTAAGTATCCTTTCCATATTTTCATACCTAGCCCAGAAGAGGGACCTCACTGAAAGAAAAAGTTCACAGGCAACTGCAGCTACTGCAGTGATTAACGATCTGATTTTTATGTCTAAATATATGAAGAATGATTCCTGGATTATACGGAAGGAGCAATCTACTGTGGTCAAAACAAACACAGGATTCAAAACAGCTCTTCTGTATTACAAAAGCAAACGAACCTAACTGAGTTATTTTAGAAAGATTCCAGACACTTTTCAGCAAAATTATCCTCTCACATTAAGTATCCAAAATTACTACATTCATCACCAGTTTTCCAAATACTAGCCTTACACCCAGACTGGATTAGGATCACTAAGACTAGAAAAACAACTAAAGATCAAGATAGAGTTAGCCTCAGTTTTGGTAAAATAACAAAAAAAACATAAGGGAAGTCTGAATCACGGGGATTTGGAAGACGTAAAGCCTTTCTAAGATAATACTATATACCTCATGGGAGAAATGAGTTCTGCAGCAGATGGAAAATTAATGAGACGTTAAGAGAGCCCATACTACCAAAAGCCATGTGAATAACAGTGAATATGAAAAACACACAACCCCAAAGCACAGAGCTAAACAAACATATCCAACACCTGCATCACTATCATCATTAGAAATCAGAGATAAAAGGTGTCTTACTAAGTGCCTAACCTGTTACAAGATTGTGCAAGTTAAGGATGAACACAGGAGCCTAGCTAGCACCATCACTCCAGGAGACACACCAAGACCATTCTGATTCTTTCACAGTCAGGATCCTTTTGGATGGCCTAGGTGTTCATCTGTTATAAAAAGGTTTTCATCACTGAGAACAAAGGGAGGGGCTACATGTCTCAGTTTTCCCTTTGCATTTACCCACTTACAGACAAAAAAGCAAAAAGAAATCCTGAAAAACTAACAAGGTGTAATTCACAGCAAGAGAGGCAAAGCTCTAACACGCTACTGGTGCTGGAAAGGCGATTTCCACGACCTTTCTGTTCCCTTAGGCTATTATATACACCTTACACTCTAAATACAGTGTTTTTATAATACCACTACCGAGTGTATATAACATATACACACTCTGATAATAAAAGAAAGCAATCAAGGAAGTGTGAATCCTTTTTCCATATTTGTGAAGAACACACACTTCTCAAAAGGAAAAACATAATCCATTCTAACCACCAATTTATTAAATGACCTGTCAGGGATATGTTTTGATTTTAAAAAAAAAAAAAAAAAAAAAAAAAAAAAAAAGCCCATCAAAACAGAAATTCCTCGGGACCAATAAAGCAATTCAAGCCCTCTGGGAGTTCTACCCCACAACTAATACACTGCTCAGCATGGGCAGAAAAGGCTCAGCTATTACGTACCATGCACAAGGCTGTTGTAAAGCCATCTGCAAGGCACCCAGCTGTGTCCCTGGAGAACTACCTGCTGCTACAGCCTCTGAACACTTCAAAGCCTCACATCACTGTGTGTCTGAAAGCACTTTGCCCGTCATAAATACACTCGCGCTACACCATTACAACTGGCAGCACAACAGAGCAAAACATCCCTGACATGGATGTATGTCTGGCTGTCGCTTCTGCTTAGCACTGGCATTTCCAGATGCCTACACTCTCCCTCAGCTCGCTCTGAGAGCAACTAGGTGCTGCTGCCAACACTCTGTCAGAAAGATCTGCAGCCTGAAGAGAAAACATAGATGCTCAGAGTCTCCTCATTTACTGCCTGGCTCACAACTCTTTATAGCAAGGCTTCACGTCACTTAGACGTAACTCCACATGTCTAGACCCAAACTCCAGCACAAATAAAACAGAAGCAGACTACTCTTAGGACAGTTTTCCATTATGTTAGGTAGAGAAGTCTCCAGGCCTTATCCCAGAGAAAGCTGCATGCGTGCAAACACAACCTACAACATTGTTTCACATCCCCTTCTCATGTTTCTGTTGCTGGAGGATTTGCCCATCTATCTTCCCTAACTTTATATAACAGCGTATTATCATACAATAATCTCATTCAAGCTCAAAACAGAAAAAGCAACAGCCTTTTATCTCATCAACACCAATGCTACTCAAAATTCAGTGTCATTTGACAACTACCCGCTTGCAGCTGCTGAACAATGATGGATCCATACGATCTCTGCAGTGCTTTACCACCACGCTGCACAATTGCTCACTATCTGACACACATAATGAACAGTCTTTGCAGCTCCCTGCCACAGCAGTTCAATACAGGTTCCCTCCTACCATCGCTTTTCTCAGTAGCACACATTTGAGTTTTATGACCTCAAAGAACACACACATAATCATGCACAGGCACATGCCACACTTCTAACAGTGAGAAACTCCTGAACTCCATCTTATTTTTTATCACGAGACCCAAGTGCCACTCTAGCTCCCTATCCCAAGGCTTCCCATTATAGCACTGGTTTACCATAACAGTACACACAGTTTCAGTGCAAGTTTTATTACAGGTTATCAAAGTCTATCTGAGCACCTCTCAAGCCAGTATTCATAGCTTAATAACATGACGTTGTCAGGCCTCACAACTCAAGTGGAGTTAGGTATAGTCAGTACTAACCATCTTGTAAAGAAAAATGTGCCTCTCCAAAAACAACAGTGATGGTTATGTGATGTCCCTTCCTCAGATAAGATAACCTATCAGCTCAGCTACGTCTTTCAAATCTCTCTTTTGGAGTGCTCAAAAGTGTTAACAACTTCACCAAAACCCACCCTGCCCCAGTGAGCCTAATGTTCAGCTAAGACGGTTCTGGCCATTTGTCATCGCCACAAATGCCGCAATCCTTTTTTAAAAGCACAGTAGGGACCGCCAAACTTGTTCCTCTGCCCAAATTCTAGCACTGTAACTACACTGCATTCTGTTGTTTAAACACCATCCCTCACCTTCCAGCCAGTTCAACTGAAAAATGCTCTTCACTTCCTTTTCATAAAGCACTGCACAGCATTACGCGCACTGCTAAGTAATTGCCACATTCCAGGCCAGCAGCGGCTGCAATTTTGTGGTAAATGACACACACACCTAAGGTTATGTACCCAGCAACCTTCGAGAAGGCACTCTGGGATCCATCTCAAACACACCGCGAGTCCACTGGGATTAAAAGCCCTTTCGAAATCTAAGATGCTCCTCATTCAGTCAGAGCAACGGATATTGGCAAAATATGTTTAACTTTACAATAACATTTGTTTAGCAATGATAGAGTCCATCTAAACTACAGAACTATATTCCATAATCCGTAAGTACTAAATCTTTCAGTTCTCGGAAGTGATGTGAAATGATGTGAAACTTTGTAAATCTTAGAAGTATTTTTCATCTGCAAGTGTCTTCACTTCTTTCAGAAACTCTATGTGTAGGAGTATGACGAATTGATAACCTCTCCAAGAATAAATGAAGGGGCATCGTGGGAGCAAGTCAAGTGTGAAGAAAATCATGCTCCGAATTCCTTGCTCATGGAAAACAAGGACCAAACTCTCTTTGACATCAAGGAGGGCCAGGATTTTACCCAAACTCCCTACAATACAAATGTCTGAGCTTCAGATCTTGTCTCAAACACAATCTGTCCACGTGTCCAAGCAATTAGTGCAAAAGGGATGCCCTGAAGCTATAAATGGAAACTACTCCGCTGCACAACTTTATCTCACCAGGAAACAAAGCACACGGAATATTCAGCACAAACCACCTTTGCCAATTTACAGACCAATGAGGCTAAAAAGTCAGGTCAAACACAGAGCAGGAGAGATAAAATGGCTTCAGTATCTAACATTCAATTAGAGTAACTGGAATCATAAAGACAAGACATTTTTGCAATGGAGGAGTAAGCTGAAATACAATGTAACAAAAATTGCTTAAAAATATCAGAGCCCTAGCCAGCCATGCAGGTAACAAGGATATAATTGAATATGAGGTAAACATTACTAATTTACTTAATACAGGTTTTGAGGAAGATGGCATGTACCTCACAAGGCTTTTATGACGTGCCTGGCTAATATTAGCAGCTATTATAGTTGCTGTAATACATTATCTGGACAGGGACAGAAACTGCCAAGCTGCCAGATGACAAAAAAAGGATTACTTTGAGGTGCCAATAATCTCAAACCCTTCCCCAAGCCTCTCCCAATACCGTTCCTCTGTATTTAGACAAAAGTTCAAAATCCAGAACTATGCCTGCAGTCACTTTTCATTCAATTATATTTCACAGATAAAAATGTTCAAAAGTGACCTATAATTTCAGAAAACGAAATCTCTGAGAACACACTCAGTTCTCCAGGGACTAACTGCAGAACTGCTGTGCACAACTTTCGCTGACACCTCTTGCTCAGTGCTTCAAATACGCTATTTTGCCCTCATCTCTAAATGAGGATTTAGAAGTCTGATGTTAAGGGGACACAGCTCAACGATTTTCAGTAGTTAGGCTGAAGGACATAAAATAAAACACTTTTGAGGGCCTGAAGTCTGCACTTAGCTTTTGGGAAAGAAGGCAAAAAAAAAAAAGTGATGAGAAAAGCAAGAGTTCTGTCTTTAAGCTGCAAGGCTTTAAAATACTGCAAATAATATACAACCACCCAGACGGAAATACCTGACATAAGTCAGTAAATACGTGTACGTACTCTAGGACTGCAGCCATGTTGTTAAGCTCTCTTCCGTTCTGTGTTTCATCCCTAAATGAAAATGATTCTCCCTTCTTTCATCTCACAAAAGGAGAGCATCTTTTTCTTCCTCTGAAGAACTAACAGACATGCTTGTATCTTTAGTATAACACATTTTAGTGCTTGGGGTAGGTATGAGGTTTGGTTTTCTACCACCTTATGACTACCAAGGAAACTGACTCAGTTCAGCAATCTAATGGAAAACAATCTCTATACGTTCATTTATTTTTTTTTCAGATAAATTCCATTATTAGTAGCATCATTATTATCACCTTATAAATACTCAGGTTCCTGACTTCAATAAAATAAAATACGTATTTCTTCATTTTCCAGGTGGCACTAGTCTACACGCTGGAGTCTACTCCAGGAAAGCATCACCATTCAGGTTACTCCAACATTTATCCAGTGACACTCACAATGAATCCAAGACACCCAATCACACAGTCTACTAAGGCACAGTATGAAAACTCAATTTCAGAACTGAAGAAACCCAACAGTTGGAGGCCCAATCCTCACCTTGCGAGATGAAGGAGAGCAGTGAAGCTCTCTAAGCTGAAGGACTATCGAGTTCAGTATGATGGGAATGCAAGAGGCGCGCCACAGGGTCAAGAGGTGCTACTGTCTGAAGGGAAGCAGATGTTTGGCAACAGGATTCCAACTAAGTGTTGATTAAAATTTCAACTTTTCAATTAGAAGACGACTGTTTGAAGTGCTCAGAATACTCTATTTAATTGGTTTTTGCCTCTGGAATCTCTGAGAAGGAAAAATAGCTACTGAAAAATTTAAAGGCTTCAACACAGAGCCCAGAAATTCACACAAATTTTTACGTTTTATTTTTTTAGGCAACAAAATTTGCCTACCCTTCTAACACTAGTATCAGTACAGTGAATCACAGATACTACTGACAAAGTAATAACGGATCTCTGTACAGAAATTAACATAGTGAGAGTAATCAGTAATTCTACCAAAGACAAGAAAAGATTAATTGAAGGTGAAACGTGTAAGGGGAGACCCTTGATGTTTAAACACAGTTACAAGGAACTATTGGTATCTTTTGTAACAGGAAAAGTGGAGGGTAAAGCGCCTGAGTGTCAGACATTGTTCTCGTCGAAGTGTGAGTGACAAAAAGCTGCTGAGATGCTGACCCTACACTAAACGTTATCTCCGCTTCTGATTATTAACCCTTGATCTTTTTGAACATGTGTATGGAAAAAGAATGAATATGCAGGAACCTGTATCTGAATTTGCCCATTAACTTCACAAGGCGGAAAAAATCATCATCAAGTCAAGAAAAAAAAAGTGTAATAAAAGGGAAGTGGTGTATATTTCAAACAATACTTGAAAATACTTATAAAATTTCACTGGCTTTTGCCATGTGATTTATTCAACAAGCAGTTACTTGTATTAATTAAGCTTTAAATTAGAGAGCTTATAAAAGGGCAAGGTGTTGGGTTTTTTTTTTCTAACTCGTTTTCTTAGATCTTGATCTATGGAAGAGATGAAAATACAGTTTTGTGGAAAACATAGTTCAGTAAGTGGACAGCTCTATTCCAGATAGTTATATATCAAATGACATTACAACCAAGCTTTACAATCAGCAACAGATCAGTCAACTGTATCTATTTCAGAACTTCAATTCCAAGATTATCCGCTTCATATTTCATTTGGTAAAGCCTATAACACAAGGCACATGAAGGGATCAGAGAGTGAAAAGAGTTAAAATAAACACTACTGTCAAAATGAAACACTTATATAAAGCTGCTAGGGAACGAGAAAAGGGTAAAGCAAAATTCTCATGAAAGACATCACATTTGCTGCTACTTGTCTATTTTACAAGTAAAAACACATCTTTGTTTTGGGGAAGTACACACCACCTTTGAGGAAATACACTGATTTCAATTTTTATAACCCCAAGCAAATATTCTAACCATGAAAAATAGGTCAGGTTGGGGATTTTTTTTCTTCCAAAATCCCCTACGTGCAGGTAGTTCTCCAAAAACAAGCCAAATCTCACACCTCTTTAATAGATTTTACTCCTTCCTTATTTGGACTGACTCCTAATCAGCTTGCTAGTTCTCACCTCCTCCAATCCTTTTGCCATTCCTTCCTTTCAGCACTAGTTTGCCTAAGGTTGTTCTAAGGTGTAGATTTGGCCATAAGAGCTACCAGAGCAGACTCTCATGCAGCACAGGCACACCTGAAGAAACGCATGCAGGTGAAGGAGTCACCTATGCAGGGCCACTGTGTAGCACAGGGCGACATTCTCAGAGTAAAACTTCCAAAAGCAACTGGAAAACCTCCTCAATCATTTTCTGTTACATTTCAGACTGAAGTACCACAAAAGACATCAGAATATGAAGATGATTGCTCAACTCAGATAGATCAAATTAAAACTAGGAAAACCTCTATGACAACTGGCTAAGCTGCGCTATTGTCAAGTACAATCAACTTGCTTGTTTGGACAAATAAAACACTTTGGCACACTTCCCAAACTGCCTTTTTTTTTTCCACCCTTCTTTTTTATTCTTCTTAAATGAAAGATTATCAATCCCTGAAATCCAAACACAAGAGATACACCATACAGAGCTCAGTGTTAGTTATGTCAGTACAGAAACAATTAAAAAAAAAAAAAATCAATTCTCAATCCAAATTACTGATTTACTGAATGTAAATTCTTCAAAGTTATTCCAAAAGTAAGATAATTTTCAAACGAAGCAAGGAACAACTTTTATGCACCATGAATCTTTTCTGCTTAGGTTTGAAGTAACTTACCTTACCACTGCATAAGAGAGTATGAGAACAATGAAGCAAATTTAAAATCCAAATGCAAACTTCTATTAAATATGAAATTGTAGACAATGTCACCAGATGTCTCCATGCAAGTTCTGTTCCTGTAATGATCAATTATGCTGCTTGCAAAGATTTTAAAGAAGACCAACTTTATTAACTAACACTGTACAGTCAATACAGTGGGAGGGAACCTGCATGTACTGTCCACCTGTACTCAGAATGACTGAGTTCAAAACTGGATCCCTACCATACACACTTCTACCAGTCCAACCAATATGCAAAATGCCTCTGTCACATAAAATGCTGCATTAAAACGTGTTTTCAAACTCATAACCTACTGCACTCTACAACAAAGGAGCACTTACTGCCATTGTCATCAGAATCCTCACTGCTGCTAGGAAGCCGACGTCGTTTCATGATCTCCACGGGAAACAGCAGGCAGCCTGCAAAGCAATGAGACAGCACTTAACCCGAGATAATAATACACAGTCATCAAGTTGTGCTTCTGATGGCATTCGAGGATTTACCAGCACACAAAGGAAAACAAACAACTTAAAGCAGCATCTGAAATATGAACAGCGAGTATCTCAAGGATCCTTAATTAGACAGTCATCATATGAGCAGGTGAACAAAACTGCAGAGTACTACTGACAATCCCACCAATGCTTTCACCCCAAAACAAAAGCACGTTTTGTTCTGAGAGGTCTTAAAATCACTACATATCTGCAGACAATGTGCTTAACTTCCCCTGCCCATTCTGACACTACATTTGCAATACAATAACATTTTCACTGCTTGTGTGAATATTTACTTTGGCTAATACGATTTCGGAACCATTTTATTCCTGTTTAAAGCACCAGATTTATGAAATCAAAGGTTAAAATCATCCACTTTTATATGTATATAAAAGAAACATCACAAGTAGCAATACAAGTTTTCCCAGATCAACTAAACATTCAACATCTATGCCCTGGAAGGCATCACCTCTAAAGTAAGAGAGGTACTTTCTCCTGCAGGCATGCTTCTAGCGCCATGCCTAATATCATTTTTCAAGAATCAGACCATCGATTGACTACATAAAGGTTCCTCCAAACTGCCAGACTTCTAGCAGTATTGAGGTCAACTGCACACAAACCAGTCATGCCACGGCAAAAAGTTCTGTATCTTTTTAACGGCTATTCACAGGGCACTGGTATTTTTGCATGTATTCTCTGTGCAATGAATCTAAATTCAGAAAAATTAAGGAAGCTGTAAACAGCTAGTCAGCCTTTACAAGTAAAAAAGCTATTAAAAAGTGTAAGGTGAAGAGCAGAAAAAACACAACAAGACAAGTGCAGAAAGGCACATCCACAGTAAGTTGAACTGACAAGGGCCCTAGATGCACATCAAATCCCCTGAGACTTTGCTTACCACCTATCTACTGCGGTATCAACAAGGTCTGAGTGTTCTGCTAGCAGCAAAGCCCTCGTATATACCTCTGGGCGCAGATTTGGAAATCAGGTATCAAAACACTTTTCTGCTTCTAGACAGGTGCAGAAAATCTAACCTCTACAGTTTCATGTGAATTGGGATTTCCTAGAAACCTTTCAGCAACTCTTTTTCATTGATCCTTCAGTATACCGTTAACTACTTCAACTTTGTTCACTGAGAACACATCTCATTGTAGTAAACTCAATAACACTTTCAACTTTTGTAAGACTAATTCCCAAAATGAGAAAACCCAAGAAGCCTAACCAATGCCTGACACTATTTCCGCAAAAGCACAAAAATACCATCTCTTCCAAAAGTGATTCATATAAAAAGAAATAAGCATTTTTTGAGGGAATTCATTTTATCATCACCAGCAGATCACAAGCAAATGAACCTGCGGCTCTATTTTACACTTCTAGTGAACTTAATACAGTTGTAAGAGCCCAGCCATTGCAACATTTTCTACTTTTTTATATTATACATGCAAACATGGGGAGGGAGGAGCCTCCCTCCCACAGCGGGATTTTCCAGAGTGGGATTTAATATGGCTATCTTTGAAACATGCAACAGTTTCGAGCTGCAAACTTTGATAACTAAAGGTAAAGAGAAACTGAGTGGTTCACTTCACCAAGACCTTTTGTCACCATTTCATAGAGTGAAAGTTCAGATATAATGTCTGATGTCAGAGAATAGAGGACCATAAACGACAACCTCTTACAGTGCTAGAAGAATTCTCTCCAAAAGAATTGCTTTGAAGCAGACCAACTTTGAGTGTACAGCAGATGGAAATGCTACCGATGAATAAATAGGCAGACCAGCCTGGACCATCAAAATAATCTGAATACAGATCTGGTACAAACGTAGTAGATCCAGACTCAAGTTCAGATACGGTCACTTATAAAGACAGAAAGTCAACATTCAGATCCAAACCAAGCTAAGACAGAACTGAAAAATCAATTAGCTGCTACAAGGCTAAAACTAGGAGGATAAAGATCCATTCTAGTATTTCACATACGTTCTAAGTATCTATTTCTAGTATTTCACATACTTTTCCTATATTTGAAAGAAATATTAGCAGTAGCAGTATAAAAGAGCATATTCACTTAGAATGGAAATGCCTCTCATAAGCAAAGTAAAGAGGATATGAACGAAAATAAAGATAAATTAAGTAATCTCAGAAAGGTAACTTGCATATTCCTGGTCAAAATCCTCACGTCTTGGCTCATTCCCACACGGTCTGAAAAGTATTATGCACCATAAAGCAAAGTAACATAGCATATGTACAGAGACACACTCATGAGCTTGCGATGAACAAGAGAATTTGAAATTCTGCTCCTCCACATCCTTTTGGATAAGTGTACTTTGAGTTCACTTTCTCCTAGCCATACTTTCGCAAGTTCACAAAATAAGGAAAGGCCCAGAAGCTTCTCCTTCCTACCACACATCTTTTAAAAAACAAACTTTGCTGTTGTTTAAAGGAGAAAGTGCTACTCACAACTCCCAATTCAAGCACTTTCCACAGTTCTTCAGGAAATAAGAAGCCAGAACAGAAGCCACTTCCCTGTAACACAGAGCATTAGATAAGCCAGTTAATTTCCTTGTCCACTCTAGTCAGCTTTCCGATGTTGGCCACATTGAAAAGCCTGTGCTCCCAAAAGTAACATTAAAGGAAACACTCAATTTGACGAAGTTTATGTGAGATTCCTTTATAGGTGCATGTGAGAGGAGGAAAAAAAAAAAAAAAGATGAAAAGATGGCAAAGCAGCATTTGGCTTCTCAGAGTAAGTCTCAAACCTCCTAAGATTAACCCCCTAAATTCTGTTGTCATTAGAAATAATAAAACAGGTTTTTTTCAACTTCTAAAATAATTTAAACTGTTCCCACTAGATGTTCATATCTACAGTTCAGAACACACATTCTAGAGATAACACTACAACAGCTAACAAGAATTACAACCACACAGACTGAAATATGCTGCTCTTAAGGGTCTCGCAGTGCTTCTGCCTCAAAGCCTATTAGTTTCTGTCAGGTGACAGTGACCTCAAAGTCACACAAGAATTGCATCAAAAATAAACACGGATTATGGATAGCGATGGTTAGGTGCAGACTGAAGGTGCAGGCTTTCTCTGTTTAACTACCGACATACGCATTTTCCCAGCATGTTTAGAGGATACTGTGAATTCAAGTAACTCTTTTTTTAATCTTCAAGGAAAGAAAAAAAAAAAAAAAAAAAAAACCACAAATTATAGTAACTCATTCTTCATGGTACATCCTTCAATAAAAATAAGGAGGTATTTTTATACTCAAAAAGGCAGAATGGAAAACTATCAAACTTTTCAATAACATTACTTATCTCATTCTCTTCCCTTTCCTAACCTGGCACTGGAGTGCCAGCAATATTACCTTTCTTTGAAATTCTCACTCTTCACAGTCATGAAAGTGTTGGTTATTTTTCACTCGACTTTGTTTTGACACACACTCAATACATCCAGGTGCATCTACAATCCATCTGATCCAACTCTGATCTCATTAAAACATTTTCTGAAACTGAAGTAGGTCTGTCACTTCCAACAGGTCAGAAGTAAAGGCAGGTTCATCAAGACTGATTATATCACAGCTACTTTAATTGTACAAATTAGCTACGATCACTATGCCTGCAAGCAAAGAGACTTCACATGAAAGCACAGAAAGGGTGAAACATTTAAGCCAAGCTTTAAGATTCATATCAATAGTAAGTAAAAACTATGCACTCAGCCTGCAACACTTGCAGGACAGGAAGAGACCACTCACGTTACCGCGCTCAATACCCAACAACTGCACCCAAACACATAATTGCTGTTCAGTCCAGAAGTTTCCACAAAACATTCACTGCACCCACACATGCCACAGAACAACTTCCCAACCCTCTGTGCCCTTGAACCCTACATCTTCTATCACAAACATTTCTACAGCTGTTTTTCCCAAATTCTTACACCAGCCCCAAAAGGGCATTTGCCCATACACCGTTCACCTGCAGGCGAAGCCCAACACTTGAAAAGCTACAGAGTCCAGCAGCCCCATGTAACAAAGGCAGCCGCATCAAGCCAAACATCCCGTGAGTTTTCAGTAACACATGTAAATTCCTAATAATTCAGAAACTTTTGTACATCATTTCAGTTTCATTTCCTTGAAAGATGATTGTTTCCTCATGTTAAAACCACCCTTTCAGAAATCACAGAGACTAATATACAGCATGCTGATAGTTTTTTCTCCTGAGGACTCTACTATAACATTTACCCATTTGTTCAGGGAGTGGGATGTAGAATCAGGCAAATGCCAGCCTTCAACCAAACACAGCTTTATAGATACAGCCATGACACTGCTGGCACTGTTTCCTCATTTCCAAGGATGGAAAAAGCATCTAAAAGCACTTTGTGCAATCACATCACTGCAAGAAGTGGCATAGATGGGGCAGAAGCCATGACTTTTTAGCCCGCAAGCACTCTCAGATGAGCTACCCACACCAGGGCAGTACCGGTGAGGCTGGCACGGTCTGCAATGCTCTCTGCTGCACTGCTCCAGAGGCTAGAGGCACTGTGCTTTAGGGAGACATGTCACAAGTGGCTTTTCCATCCTTTTTCATCATGCTAGCTCTGAAAGTTAAGCTCTGAGTTTTACTCATTGACAGGTACAAACTTCAAACATACAAATGTAACTCAGGACTTACATGTTACAATTGCTCAGATCATTTTTAAAGGCAAGATTACAACACCCAAAACATTTCTTCTGGCTACTGTGTTTTGGAGGGAGCACTAGATCTGTTTCAAATTACTTGTAAAATACTATGCAAATGAAATAACTAGACAATAATCCAATATAATCAATGTCAAGCCACAAAGTAACATTTGGATTTAGGTATCCTTGTGGAAGTGAGCAAACACCTAAGTCTACACAGATAACTAGATACAGTTAGGGATACAGGCATCTCCTACTTCCCAGTATTTGCTGGCAGATGCAGTGCAATGGGTTAGAACCAGCATCACGACACAGTACAGCACACTCACTATTTTCACCAGTATGCATTATCACGATCCTCCATTCTTATATCTGCAGGAGATTAATTTAAAAGAACCAACAAAAAACAAAAACCACACTGGACAGCAATGCCAAGATCTTTCCTTTTATGTTTTTTCTCCCACACTGAAGTCCCAGGAGTTGCACAGATAAAAGCAAAAAAAATCCAAATCCTTTTTCCTAGCTTCCTCAGAGCAGAAAGCCAGACGTTAACCCATAGAACTGGCATGGCAGCATGCACTCACGTGCAAGACACTACAGAACTTCTCATGCTACCACTGCGCAGTTAAGAACACCATCTACTTTTTCACTCATGACCCCAAGTAGAGAGACGATCAAAGAGAAAGATGTAAAGTGTGCCAGTCTTTGTTATGCAAATAGCTAAACAGAACGAGCTTTTTAAAAATAATTATACATTAAGAAATCCACATCCTCAGGTCAAAGGTTTTAGATAGCACAATTCTTACTCAAGTATTTTTAAGGGTTGTATAAACCTCTGGGTAAAAAGAGTGTATAATTCAAACTCTTAACAGACAATTAACTGTAACCGTGTTAACGGGTGTCACTATAACAAACTGCACTTAACAGCTGCAGAGACAGAATGGGAAGAAAGCAGAATTATGACAAACTGGAAAATGGGCTTTTCCTAAAAGTAACCCACTAACTGCAATGAAACTAAGACCTAATTATCTCTAGTACACGAGAAATTGCTTCAAAACACTTATTGTACAAATGGAAGTAAAGTGTGACATAATCTCAATGAAATGGATAGTAGATGAAGACACTTGGCTTCTACTGCTGTACTCTTTTTAAATAGCTTGTTTATGACACCATCCCAGTCTTCACCAACTGACACCTGACATAGCAGGAAAAAAAACCCTTTTTTTTTTCTTCTACACCCAGACCAAAAAAAACTCAAAACAAAACAAAAACCTGTATCAGAAATAAGTTATGCTATTAAAATTCACCTAAAACTTTATAATTCCTCTTTATGACCTAGGAAAGCTTCAATATTGACATTTTAAAGTCACAAAGATACAAGAAGAGTTCTTAAATGAAATACTATGGTATTATGTAGCACAGTCCACAGCACAAAAAAGCCACAGACCTCTGATTTGGAGTAAAAAAGTCCTCCCAAGTCTCATGAAACAAAAAAAGTATGTTCCAAGGCCAAGAGTGTTCTCCCCAGTGAATATTTCTACTGAATTCAGGAAACCTATTCAAAATTTCAGAAGGAAAAGCAGAAGCACAATTCGGACATATCAGCCCAACACTCCTCAGCAATCCACGTGCTAATTCATGCACCTGTGCAAGTCAGCTCATAACATCACCTTACAATCTGGGCAGTGGCAGCAAGTTATTCCTAAACTGTGCTGGCGAAACTAAGTGCCCAAAATCTCGAGCAATGATAAATTGGCCTCCATTAATTAATTCAACCCACCCTGCACCTACAGCAGTTCATCTCTTCCATCTAGAAAAAGCTGTCAGCTTGGTCAGCTCCAGCTGAAAACAGGAGTGCGAAGCAGCAGTACTAACCACGGAGAGAACAACTGAGGAAAGAATGGAAGTTGTTTTTGTTTCTTACTATATTCTGTGAATTGGGAATGAAACCAGAGAAGCTGGAAGGGAAATCTGCAGCTGTGAGGGGAAAGGGGAGCTTATTATTATTATTTTATTTTAACCATATGTATTAAACATAGCTCAAAAGCAGGCAGTGAATGGTATCTAAAGCCAGAGGGAAAACCCTGCTACTAAAACGTACAACCCTTGCTGTTTCAACAATATCCCACTGAGTGTGAGAAACATCTAGAAATAGAATCATAACAAGCATATTTTGGCATAACTTTTATGAAGGTTTTAGGTTTGCAAGCGTGGGCAGCTTTTGACTTACTTAAAAGACGGCACCTGCTTAAAAAGGAAATTATTCCAAATCACAGCTAAATCTTTCTCTAGAAGGATAAAAGCAGGGCTAACATAAAAAGCATCTTCCTGCTTTAACATTAAAATGTCAACTCAGATGTGTTGCTGAACGCTATCATAACTTCTAATACTACTTAACAGCTACCCAAGGAGAAGCAATCTATTTTTAAGGCTCGTTGTGCAGCCACACAAACCAGTCGTTTGCATGTCACGCACGGCCAGTTCTCACTGGAGGACTGACAGGTCTCAAGATCCCACGGACGTCACCTGCGGGTGACTCTAACATTAAACTTTACCAGAGCAAAGCCGGCAGCTGAAGGGAAAGGAGAGGACCGAGGGAGAGGTTTAGCCAGAGGCAGGCAGCCCGCCCGGGAAGCGCGGCTTTTTCCAAGCGGTCTCACAGGTGAGCGGTGCCCTCGCTCACTCCAAAACCAGCGACCCAACGGTCACCGCCTTTCCAGAGGGCGGGAACCGGGGCTTGAAGAGTCAATTCCAAAGCCTCACAGCCCAACGCTCGCTGGCTCTAGGCCGGCCGGGTGCCGCTGGGGGCAGCTCTCCTCCTCCTCCTCCTGCTGCTCCCGCAGCGATCCCGCCTCAGCGCCCGGCGCGCGCCCGTCGGCCGTTAAACGCCTGCCACGAGACAGGGCCCAACGGCGGGGAAAGGGGGACGGAG
>JAAGAY010147826.1:0-21059 GCA_011801015.1 Ardeotis arabs
CGTACACACAGTCATCATCTCATTAAAGGGAAATCAGAGAAACTGACTTTAATAAATTTTAACACCCTGTGTGAAAAATCTGGCAATTAAAGCTTCCTGCCCCTGGACCTTTAAAAGTGACACGTGGCAAATCCCCTTCAGTCTTTAAAAACTGCCGCTCATCAAAGGATGGCGGCATGTGGGGGCAGGAGAGGAGGCAGGGGAAGGAAAGAAATAGAAGCATCAAGACTTAGAGACTGAAAGACAAAAGATGACCCGCCATTTTTCACCCTCCTTCCAGAAACTGAGGAGAGAACGGGTGTCATTAGAAGGAGACTGATAAGCCCAGTTTGCTCTGGAGGGGAGGGTATGGGAAGGAAGGCAGGATGGAGGTGGGTCCTACCAGGCATGCATCATTACACAGAGTCACTCAGAGAACAGTATTTACCCTCCAAGTACAGGTCTGTGATTATTTTTGTTGTTGCTAATCTCAGAGGGCAAAATGTTCTGGAGAATAGCAAGCAGGTGGATATCAAGCAAGGCCATGGACCAGGTTGGCTGCTTCTCTGTAGAGCTTCTGGGAAAGCATCCTAGAGATAAATTTATTCAGGAAAAATTAATCCTCATCACCTATTGGTAACAACCACTTGAGGCACAACCACTTCTAGTATTGCCTTTCTGGAGAAAGGGTTTGAGGTTTTTTTTTTTTTTTAATTGATGGGAAGAAATGGGTGGATTATATCACTGCTGAAGCTTGGCCCGTGGAAGAGAGATGTACTAACCAGGTGTTCAGCTTTCTTGTAATCAGATGGGAACCTCTCATGATGTCTTGGTCCTTCTAGCTCCTTCTGAAACCTCAAGCAGGTTTTCTGAGCTCTCAGTCACCTGGTATTCCTGGTCGGTTGTGCAGCAGAGATGATATTCATTCCCATTTCCTTATGGCTCATCTGAAAAGTGCATGAAGCAGCACCAAGTATTTCTGTTTTTATGACGTAGACTCTGATATCTCTTGAACTGAGGCAAAAATCTTCCTTTTCCTGGCCCTTCCAGAATGGGAAGAGGTGGTGAATGAAGATCTTAAAAAAGAAATCACTGATTTTCTGCATAGGCAGGTAAAACACAAGCAGTGAGGAACTGATGATGGACTGGAACTCATTAGCATGAAAATCCTCAGGTGCCTTGTAAAGTTTCTTCCCTGAATCTGCTGAAGTGATAACACCACTGGAAGTGGCTTTTCCAGAAAAGGAATAGCCAGCCAGGGACTATTAGTTTGATTGGATTGCACTGAAGCTTCACATCAGGCCTGAAATACAATCAGTGGAGCCAACAAAAGTTTGCTAGAAGACAAGACCAGGACAGGAGACTGTGTGATGCAGTGTGGCTTTTTCCCAACACGAGAGCCAGGTGTGGTGACCTACAAGCTGAAAATGGACAGTGTAGAAGGTGGAAGGATGTAAGGAACTTGCTCTAGGCAGGCTGGGGAACCCAAAATGATGCAGAGCAATTGGAAAAAAAAAAAGAAAGCTTAAAGTAGGTCCTGGATAGGTAACTGGGACAGCATTGCCCCTTCCCCTCCAGAGGGAAGTAAAGCTGGTCAGCCTCTACGGGCAATGCTTGATGGCCATGTGAAGAGGCATTACTGCCTCTGTTTGTTTCCATGGAGCACAGAAATGCTACAGGAAGACTTTTGTGTTGAGGGCTGTTGATCCAGCTTCCTTGGAGTACCCAGGCTTCTCCTATCTTTAAATCATTCCTGTGAATATTTCTTCCATCCCTGTCTTTCCTGTTATGTTTCCCTGCCTGGAGATGTGATCTCACTGGGGTAGGCTTTGCTTCTGTGTCAAAAGGAGAGGTCTCCTGGCTGATCCCTGGTGTGATGGGCAAACAGCCAGCTGGCACCTCACCTGGTCTCTCCACGGTGCTTCCTGCAAGATCTCTAGTTTGCTCCTTCCCATCTAGTGTCTGCTCGTGTTCAGGATTCTGCTTTATCTCTAAGATTCAAGCAATATTTGTGCCCCTTGGTCTTTAGGGAAGATATTCCTTTTATTCAGTTGGCCTTTGTTGACACTGAGGTTGAGGAGGACAGACCATTTTTGCTGACACCAGCCCTGCTCCGTGTGCTTGTAGAAGTGCTGTGCCTGTGTGTTTGTGAAGAGGGTATGAGGGCACATTTCTCCAGTGGGACCTTTGAGTCCTTACAAAAATAGGGGAGAGCACAGCTGCCCTGCAGCCCAGACTCACCCAGAGCTTGTGCAAACCAGTCAGATGTCAGATGCCATGTCCCAACCACCAGCTCCACGCTGGGGACACAGTCCAGGAGAGGAGCCCATGCAGGGCAGCACAATGCACTCTCCCCACTCCACCTGACCCCAGCCCCTCTCACCCTATTTGTGACCCCTGTTCCTAGCAGTCCCCAGAAAATGCTGCCCTGCAGCAGCAGCTCATCCAAGGACCAAGCCAGGAGGGTCTCTGCCTGCCCCACCT
Source organism: Ardeotis arabs (assembly GCA_011801015.1). Lineage (NCBI taxonomy): Eukaryota > Metazoa > Chordata > Aves > Otidiformes > Otididae > Ardeotis > Ardeotis arabs. The sequence continues at coordinate 2,464 of JAAGAY010147826.1, forward strand.
GTTCATTGGTCATCACTGGCTGGCCTGGGCACTTCCTATGCAAAGAAAAAGACCATTTTAGGGAAAGCTTTTGTTCTGTCTTTGCGATTTCAGCAGTTACTCATCAGTCTGCATTGCTCAGCTCTGGTTGCACCATGTCCTGTGCTGTTATTGCCTTTGGCTTCAGACCCAGAGTGGTCCCAGCACCTTGGGTCTCCTGTCCTCCAGCCCTCTCTCTGCACAAGCCTTTCCTTATCAGGGAAAAGTAGTCCATGGGCCTTTTATCACACTGAAAGGCCCTGCTCCAGCTCCCAGGACTCTGGTTCTTCTGTGACTACAGCAGCATTTAGTTTCCAAGGCAATTTAGTTTGGGGCAAAAAGCAATCTTGGCACCACCGGCCGCTGCTGTCTGCCTGCAGCATCCCGCGTCAGAGCAGCCGCTGTGCTAATCAGCTGCTGGGGGGGAAACGCGGCTGGGAGCACCAGGCAGGCACGTGGGCCAAGGACTGCAGGAAGTCGAGGTGTTTGATGTTTGTCTTATTTATTTATTTAGCAGCCGCTGTCTCTGCAAGAGCCCTTTTCTGTGGAGCAGTGATAAGCCGCTCTCGGCTCCTGCTTGCCCACCCCTGCTGGTTCAGTTTTCTGCCAGGCACTGTCTCATTAGCATGCACCAAAAAGCCCCTGCTTGCATCCCAGCCAGGCTGCCCTCCCTGCCCTGCCTCCCAAACACCCCTGCCATGCCATGGAAACAGCCACAGAGCTGCCAGGCTCAGCAGAGCCCAAATGTGCAAGGGAGAGGGACAAGGGATGGCTCCAGAGATGCCCCAGGAACCAACAAGATAGAGATGCAGTTCCAGAATTAAATCCCCAGCTCTTCTCACAGTTGGACTGGGTATTGTATGGAAAGCAATTTAAAGATGCATAATTAAGTCAACTTGCTTGCTGGCACAGATTTGCAGCTAAAGGTCAATGCAATGTGTCTGGAGCTGCATCAGGGGTGACCAAGGGCTGAGCCCAACAGATCCCATGCTTGGATCACCTTCCCTCGTGTCACTGGTGGGAGCATATCCCGTGGTGTGGGTGCTGCACAGGAGCTTGCACCTCTCCATGTTGTTGCAGCTCGTCCCCAGGTGTGCCTGGCTTCTGCCCTGCCATGCTCTCCTGCCCACTGCTGCTTGCAGTGCCCCTGGTCCCCCCACTGCCCCAGCTTACGCTAAAACCTCATCGTTCTGCCGGGGTTTGGGCAGCAGCAGTGATGTGCTCCCATCGGGGCAGGGCTCTGCCAGGCGATGCTCCTGCATCCCGTGTGTCTGGTTGCTCCATACTGCGATGCCTCCAGCCATCACACTCGCTCTCCCAGCCTACCGTGGCTGAGCAGCGGGGAAGGAGAGATGCAGTACTGGGGAGGATCATTTTTAAAAAGCAAAAAGTCTTGGTAGCACTTCCCATCACAGCGGCAGGCTCCGTGAGCCACGTGCTGACAAGAAGGGGAAAGCTGTTAGTCCAGTGGTACCTGGCAGGGCAGGAGGATGCTATCGCCCAGGCAACAGCTTTGTTTGTCTCATCAGACACAAATGAAGCAAATTACAGCGGAGCCCTTCCCATGGGCCAGGCCAGCACCAAGGGGATGTTTGTTAACCCGCATGGGCCAGTCACTTGTGAATGCTGAGCGCGGAGACGTTGGAGCTACAGAAGCATCGCTCTGGATTAACAGCAGCCCTCTCGTGTAATCGGGAGCTTGTGGCGGTGTGCGCGAGCCCTGTGCTGACAGCAGTTGGGCTCCCATCCCAGCTTGGCTGGATTCTGCTGGTCGATCCTGTGCAAACAGCCCTGCTTTCACGTGCCTGGGAGCGGCGCGTTGGAAAGGGCTGGAGAGGACGCAGCTCCTTGGAGAGCTATAATTAATGTTTGGAAGCTGCTGGCTGCTCTGGCAATCCCAAGCTATCCACGTTGTGTCTCTGCCACTCACATCTCTCCTGCTTTGTGGAGGATATTTATTGTTATCTTTATTAACTACAGACTGCAGTGCACTTAGAATAGGGAGGAGGGGAAAGGAATAGCTGGTACTTTCCCGCCATGGAAAAGCAAAATATTATATTTTGTACTTGTTGAAAGTAAAAAAAAAAAAAAATCTTTCATTTCCCAAAGTGTGAGATGCATTACTAATTGCACAATTATTTTGTTCCATGGCACTCACAAGACAGAACTTGGAGTGCTTTCAGCAAATTCTGGTGTTGAGGAAATAATGACTTGTTTTTTAAAAAATGTACTAAATTAAGTACTCTTCCTTTGAGAGTGATTTCTTGGGTTTCTAGGATATTTCTTCCCTAACCCTTTTTAAGATAAAAAAAAGCAAAGCTCTGCTGCATTAGTAATGCACTGGATTTGATGTGGACCCTGAGAAAAGGAAGGGGATGAGCAGGGCCCACCTCCCACCACCCAGTGCAGGATTTGAGCCCCTTTCTGGTGGGAGGGCTGGGCTGCAGTGGGTCACTTGCATCCCCTTGAAGGATGGGCTCAGATGACTCCTTGCATGCAAAATTCACCCTGTGCCCAGCAGAGGTGCCAACAAACATCTGGAATGCACACAGCTGGAGCAGCTCCTGCTCCTGGAGGACAGAGCAGGGTGATGCAGGCGCTCCAACAGTGCGGTACCAGGCTTGAGTGGTGGAAAGGAGAAGGCAATGTGTGGTTGCACCCGGTGAGGGGGACAATGGTGGAGCTGCAACACGGCAGAGGATCTCCTTTCACAAGATGCGCGCAGACTGCAATATGCCAATACTCCCAGGAAGGTGGATTTTGCAGGTCTTTAAATTTGGAGGTCCCAAAAGTTCTTCTAGGGGGAGAGTTGTGATAACCCCCTCTGCAGTGCTGGGCTGCGATGTGTCCTTCCATGGCTGATCTGTGCAAGCCTGCCCTGCATCCCTCTCTCACCACACCTTGGCCAGCCAAACCCAATTTAATACAACTATAAAACTAAAGATGTTGAAAATAGCTTTATGGACTTTTTTCTTGGTGCTTCTCCCACCAGTACCACCACATGCCTAAAAATCCAACCATTGGGCCAGACTAAAGTGTCTCTCCCAGCTCTGCCCTAGGCTGAAGTTGTGCCTGGCAGCACGCGAGAGCAGCACGGAGGAGCGAGAGCAATCTTGCTCAGCACAGCAGGTAAGCACAGATGTTTGGAAAGCTAACCTCTTCAAGACCAGGAGAAAAATAAGTCTGTTTCTGAGAGATTGATCTACTGGCACCAACAGAGTGATCAGCTGGACTTCTAGGAGAGCAGAAACAAACAGCAAATTAGAAGGTGTCAGCCCGCTGAGATTTCAGACAAATTAGAAAACAAAATGGCGATGTCATTACACTGTGCCCTTCAGCAGCTGCTGGCTAGGCTATACTAGCTCCTTGCTTTCCTGCAAGCCAGCCCATGACTCTGCTGTGGTGACTGGTGGCCGGGTGGGAGCTGCTGCTGGAGCGCCCCATGGGGATGCTGCACCCACTTCCCATGGCACTGGGCTGGCAGCACCCTTCAAGCTGATCTGTTCCTCCCACCAGCCAAAACTTTTACTCTCTGTCAGCTACCTATATTCTTAAAGCAAGCTTGAAGCTCTTCCTATTTGTCTCAGAAGGCTTTGAAACACAGCTACCCAAACCCCAAAATGCCAGTGCCCCATGTGCGGCAGGAGCACTGGGCAGGCTCTGCGGGGTGCTTTGGCCGGTACGGGTATGTGCAGTAAATCACCCTTCTGCTACAGCCCGCTCTGAAAATGAAACTTCTGCATCCGCTGAGCAGCATCCCTGTGAAACTGTGCAGTCCAAAGACAGGTCTGGATTTTCCTTAATGCCCTCCAGTTCCACCTAATTGTGATGTTTCTAAATCTCCCTCTTCTCCTGACAGCAAGGTATTTCTCACTGTGCAACTGAAGAAGAAAGTGAGTCGTGTTCAGAAACAACTGTTCCCGTGGGAGGTCAGTGGGTCAAACAACTTGAGTTGCCTTCACAGACTGTGATGTTCTGATGACAGATGCTCCCACCGATGCACAATATTTCAGTAACCATTGTTTAGCTGCACTAAGGAGGATCTGAGCACTCCATGGAAATTCTGTCTTTATCCCCAGATCCTGACCTAACTTTACATTCTAATTCCAAGGGAACGACAGTCCCAGTGCTTTCGTCCACCAAAACTGATATTGTTCCAAGTGAGATGGATAATGAAACATCTCTGCCGATCCTGAAAGCCCACAGAGTAAAAAAATCCCAGATTACAACAGCACAGAAGCACAGCACTGAGGACTGCAGGTTGACAGCCAATTTCTGTTCAGGTAAAAGCACTTACGTGTGTGGTTTTGGTTTTTTTTTCTGAAGTTACTGAATTTTAAAGAAATTTTTGTCCTTGGTTCTAAGGAGACAAAACTTGACCTAACATTTTTGAATTTAGATTAACAAAATCTACTTTCACTCCTTCTCCCATTCCTGTTGAATAAAGGCAAACACCATTTTTCTCCTGCCACTTTTATCGTAGAAATTAATGCTTCTTTTTGGCTGAAATGTCTGGAATGAGTTAAACTGCCCCCGAGAAATTATTGCCATAGCTGGATGTGCAAGACAGGCAGAGTGAAGAGTCTGCAAACAAAGTGGGGGAGGGAGAACGCTTTCAAGAGTTCTATAATTACTAAGATTTTTTTTTTAATCCTGTTTACATTTAACTTTGCACATTAAATTCATAACCGTGGTGTGCAACCAGGTGCAGCAGCAATATACGAAATCTTATTAAGAGGAGCAAATGAGGAAGATGGGAGAATTTGGGATGGGAAAGGAGGGGCGTTGTGATAGAATTAGCACCTGCTGATTTTCATCCTTTCTAACAATAAATTGCTTATCAAGAAACTAAGGAGACCAACTGCCGCCAGTTAACTATGCACTTGAGAAAAATAATTGGAATGCGAAATACAATGGCTCACAGCAATCTCTGAAACGTCCTGGCTCCTTGGGTTTCCATCCAGTGGGCTCTGCCTTGCTGCAGCTTGGCATCAGTCAAGGTCCTTTCCGCTCCTCTCCCTCGCTGATGCTAATTGCTATGGGTGTTTTTACAAACTCTCGTTCAAACTTAAATCTGGAGCAGTCTGGCTGGATTGGACTAGGGCGTCTGCATCTTTTCAGCCCTGCCAGTGATGCTCAAAATAAGAGTTAGATTTTAACCAGGTTTGCTATTAGAATGGAAACAAGGATCAGCGGATTACTGGTCTCACTTAGGGAAGTCTCTCAGCTGACACTGATACTTAAGCCTAATTGGCCACTTCATATTAATAGCTGTAAAAAGGAAAGCTAAGTGTCACTATCCTTCTTATACAGAGGCAGAAGTCCTGGATGCACTGAGAACTGACTTGTTAACGTTGCTCAGAAAAATAAGTGCTGAAACAGAAATTTAATCTCCCACCTGGGGATTATTTAAAATTCTCATTGCTGCTACAGAAATAGGACCTGTACAGAAAAATAATGGAGATGTGAGTATGCTTCAGGATTTATAATTGTTACTTTTCTATGGTCAATAGGTACTCCTGCTCCCACAGGCCAGGCTGTGTCCTGCACCCTCCCTTGAACAGCGAGTCACAAGAGCTCTCCTTGAATCCCAACGCCACTCATCTCTGGGAAGGGAGGTAAGGTACCAAATCAACACCTGAACCCAGGGCTGAATCTGGGTTAAAAGCTCTTATCAGGGATCCTGAGCCCCCCAGAGTCAGGCAGCTGGAGGTAGTGGGCTGTTGGGCAGACGAGTTATACTTGGTCAATTGAAGGATCCCAAAATCTTTGCTGAGCATCCCTGCAACCACCTGAACGCATCACTCCCTTCCCAGCAAAACTCTGGAGCCTCTTAGGCTGGGCAAAGGCACTGAAGCAGGAATGTGCTGGAGTGGGACCCTCGTGCCCCTGCAAACCCAGGGCTGAGACAGCCCAGGCTCCCCATGAACACCTGGGAAGTCTAAGCCCAGAAGCCTGGCCAGCCTGAGCCTGCTCAGCAGCAGGATCTTTTCCATCATGTAAGAAAACATCTCCTGCAGAAACAGAGGAATGAGAGCTTATCTCTGAGATACGTTATCTCCCTGTGCCGCCTTCCACTCGGTGTTACTGTGGAGCTGCCAGGGGACTCCGACCTTTGTGGGAAATGTTAAATCACTGTGGCTTTCGTATTGTTTAATATTCCTTATTGATTAGTTTCTATCTCCCTGAAGACAAAGGGATTTGACTGTGAGCGAGAGCTCAGCAGTACCCAGTGCTGTGGGTGGTATTGAGCTTTTCAAAGAGAGAGAAAGCTGACAAAATAAAATGCAGTGGATGACTTTCAAAAATAAAGACAAGAAAACTAATAACTTCCAGAACTGATGTTTTTCCTGACCTGGACTAATATCCCACTACCATTTCCATAAAGCTTTAATTCCCAGAGATAGACAAACATTGATAGCTTATTTCAGCTCCAAACTGCAAATTTCATTTGTTGTAGCTACAGAAATGTCATGTGGGCCTGGTTTTATATTTTTTGGCCAAGAATTGCCTGTATTTGCTGTGCCCGCCCAAGAGCAGGCTTGTCGGTGCACTAGCCATGTGTTCTCGTCAATGACCCAGGATGCCAGCAATGTGATGCTCTGTGTTGGCTTCCCACCTCGCCCCTCCTCATGGACAGGACTGCTGTGTCCAGCCTGGAGCAGGCAGGAGGAGGAAGAGCTGCCTCTTCAGCTGGCACAAGCAGAGCCGCTGCCAGGGAAAAGGCTGGCAGAAGCAGGGCGCAGAGCTCAGGGGAGGCAGTTTTTCACTGAGTGGGGGCCAGCACAGCTCCCACGAGGATGTCCTGCTTCTCCGGACCCAGAGCATCCATCCTCACATAAATCCACCCCTGTGCCAGAAGCGCCGAACAAAGCAGAGCTGCTGAGTAAGGAGGGGGCCCATCGTTATAGCCTGTTTAATTGCCTCAGAGCTCATTTTGACGAACCATAAGCAGTAATCTCCCTCCTAATAGAATAGCCGAGAATAGCCATGTCTGGGCAGCTCTTGCTACTTGATTAATCCCATCTCAGCCCCAGCCTCCCTCTCCCAAAGCTTCTTCCCTGAAGCCCTGACTCGCATCTTTCCACTGAGTCACGCACAGTGCAGATCCCTCAACTCACAGGCTGTTTCTTCAGTCTCATTATATTTTTAAAGCCTGGGTTGGGTTTTTCCCTCCGTGTGTGTTTGGGCAAGTATACGTGTATATATAGGATCTGGTTTATGAAGTCAGGTTTTGCATCTCCTGCCAGGAATCCCAGGAACAGCCTCCAAAGGGGATCTGGTGCTCAGCACATCCCATGCCGCGCTGGCTGTGCCGTGGCTTTTGCCATCAGCAGAGGAGGAGCCCCATTGCAGCAGCTGGTGTGAGAGAACACACCACTCCCTTCTGCCCAGTCATTCCCCCCCGGTCCCAAGCATTTGGGCTCTCCAGCATCATCAAATGGTTCTTATACCTCCACAAACTGCCTCCCTCCCGCTCTTCACACTGGTGTTCATTAATGGGGACCTCCCGCCCATGAGGCTGCAAAATTGCTGCCCTCACTTCTGCCAACGCGCGCCAGACACATGGAGAGGAAAAAGGAGAAAACCAAGTGGAAAACATAGAGCCAAAGGATGGTCGTTGCTTTTGTCGTTTTACGGGTTTTATGCTATTCCATGTCAGCTTAGATGAGGTCAATATAACAGCAGAAGATAATGGAGAAATATCAAATATTAAGAAGCAGCTTTGAATTAATCTCAGCTTTATTTATTTATTTTTAAGTACAGCAGTGCACCTCCTACCTCTCTTATCTTTTTGGGTGCACCTGGAACTGCGAAAGCTTTAAACTTGCAAATCCAAAGCTTAAACAGGGTAAATAGTTTTGCTTCAAACACTCCAGAATGGTTAAAAAAAAAAAAAATAAAAAAGAAAAAGGAGAAAAATCGTACTCTATATTTGGCCTTTGGATTTGTTGCGCATGCAGAAGAAAAAGGTTTAGGGGAGCTTACGGATTTTTACAGGAGCTGAAAAGCTTGCGCCTGCTTAGCAGCCTTCATCACAACACACACACAGAGGAGAGAGCTGCTCTCTTTTTGTGGCAGTGTGAGCCTCAGCGCTGCCCCTCCATCCCCGCTGAAGAGTCCTGCTGCAATGTGGGCACTGGGGATGGATTTCCCCCAACTCTACTCAGTGCCTTTTAAAATTGCTTTTTGAGCATCTCTTTTCCCATCTCAAAATCAAACTTGCCTTCCTCCTACTGCAGTTATTTGTGGAAGCTTTATAAAGCGTCCGGGAAGGAAAATAATGTTCCTGGACCCCTCAAAATTCTACAAAAAAAAAAACCAAAAAAACCCCCATTTAATCATCTTCCTAGAAAAACAATGGTGATGTCAGTGTGCCTGAGTGATGCCAGGATTGGCCATGGAGACAGCCCAGTAACTAGCCCCTGAAGGATCCCCACAGGTCTGTGCTCCGAAGGAGCCCACGATCGGCAGAGCGGGGAGCTGTGCCCTGCCAGCGGCGCCAGAGGTGACTGTCAGTGGAGGATGCTCTGCCAGCGCAGGTTTTCATCCTGCCGCTAAAGAGCTCTGACAGCACATGCCAGCTAAAGCCGGGTGTTTCCATCAGCCCAGCGACATCGCCTGCATCCCTTGCTGCACAGATACACACCAACTGCACCGGCCACAGCATTTCTGCGCTGCAGAAGGTGCAGCCAGGGGCATTAGCAAAGGGGCTGTGACCTTGAGACAAAGCCTGGCTGTGGGATGAGGGCAGCTTAAGCCATTTCCCAGAGGCAGACACAAAGGAGGACAGGTCAAATCCCATCTCTCTCATAGAAATAACTTTTCCAACCCACTGGGAGCAGGATGGAGGGAGTCTGTCCACCATGGGATGGTACAACCCCTCGGTCTGAGCTGGGACATGGGAACCGCAAATGGGATTTTCCCAGCATTTGGGGTACTTTGTGCCTGACTCCTTGAGGTTTAATTTTTGACCAGGATCTTGCAAGCTCTCCAGGGTTGTAAAGAGGATCTGATCTACATGGTCTATTTTTTAGCTATTTGCAGCAGAACGGGGCACTGCATGTTTGAAAAAGAAGAGCCGCAGCAGCAATTCACTGACCCGTGAATAAACTTTGATGAGGAGATGCCTCCATTCAGTCCTGGCTACATTTTCCATGTACACCACCCTCCCCAAAGAACGTGGTGGTTGGTCGTGAACAGTAAGCAGATCTTCTCAGAGGACAGAGCTCAGGTGGACTTCAGTTTGATGTGAGAAACCTTAATGGTAAGGGTTTTTATGGTTAAAACCTCTGTTTTTAAGGTATCTTTTGGAGTTCAAGAGCAGATTAATCTGCCAGTGGAGTGAGATCCATTCCCCAGCTTTTCTTTGGGAAGAAAGATGAAGGTCCACGTGTTTTCTGCAAGCTCAAGGCAAGAAGCTGGAGAGGGCTTCCAATCTATTCCCATTAATTACATTTTTTTCCAGTCCTAACTTTTACAGCACTCCCCAGTTCGAGTTCCTCATTTTTTTCGGTGTTTGGGGCTAGCTGGCAGGTTTTCAGTTTCCATCAGCGAAGTAAAGCGGATGGTTACCCCCCAAGCGCCTGAGAGCGCCCAGGGAAGTCTGGAGGAGGGAGCGGGACAGCGCCATCCTTGCAGCGGAGAGAATAAAGAGGGATGATGCAGCCCTACCTGCTGCTTTACAATAATCACCCAATTTAGCTGGGTCTTTTTTTTTTTTCCCTCTCTCTCTTTTTTCACTATTAAGATTTATGGGGAGGAAGGTGCCCAGCTGCATCCCAGCGCAATAAACCTCTTGCGACTGGTAAAAACCGACAAGCTATTCTTCCAGCTTGTTAGCAGTCTGGAAGATGGAAGGAAGTGGGAGGAATCCAGAGGGTGAGGTTTTCCAATGCCTCACTCATCACTGCTGAACCCAGCGCTATTTATGGTGCAATTATCACCACAGACAGACTCCTTTGTCATCCAGCCAATATTCTGGGTAGAAATCCTATTGCAGCCCAGCCACTCCATATATCATCCGGGCGCAGGCAGGGGCCAGGTGAAGAGGTTCGCTTGTGGAGAACACATCTGCGAGACGCTGCTTGTCCCTGACGTCCCTGCCCACCCCGTATTTACAACCAGGGAGGAGGCTGCCGCCCTTCTGCCCTCCCAGCAGTGCCCAGCGCAGCGGGAGGAGGCGAGGATGGCGTAGGGCTATTCTGCACAATGCCAACAGGGGTTTCCCATGGGAATCTGCTCCTATTGGGGCACGAGGGAGGGGTTTTTCCTGGTGATGCAGAGTAGCAACAAGTCTGCTGGATGGAGGATGGCTGAGGGCAGCAGGGAAGGGAGAGGGATCTGCAGAGAAGTGACAGGAGGTGAGTTTTGAATCCCTTGTGGTTTCGTGGATGAGCCAGAAGGTAGGAGAGGGAGAATCAAGCACCTTATGTCCCAGCTAGGTCTCTGAACAGCAGGTTCCCTGCGTGTCTGTGTACCCTCGCAGCTCTGGTGCACCCTCCTCACCCCTGCCTGGCCCCATCGTCCAAGCCACTGCTGCAAGCATCGTCCTCAGGGAGTCACCCTGGACGGGCAGCGCCACTCCACAGACTGAAATTTGTGGTTTGTTTTCTTTTTCTCTCTTTTCTCTTCCCAAAAATCCTTTTTTCTCTAGAGAGGAAATAATTGCACCTTTCTCCTTACTTTGTGCTGCAATCCCTCCTGAAGTTTGGCTGCACTTCACCTCAGGACTTGTGGGTCTTGGAGCAAATTCCCATGCCGTCCGCTCCTCTGGCTGGCTTTGGACAAGACCTGACCAGACTGGCTCATGGACAACACCAGTGAAGCTTGATTTCCTTTTAAGTACCTATCTGGAAAAAGACTGTGGTGTAGATTCTCTGGTGTCTAATAAGGGTTGAGCATCCCCTTCCCCTCCCCATTGGCAGATGCATTTCTCTTCCTTATTTCATTGCCTGTTTTCACAGACCTTGTCAGGACCTTGCTATAGCTGGAAGCCTCTTCCCCTGTGTCAAACGTGGGTGGTACTGGGCAGCTGCTAGTAGGAACCAGCAAGAACGCACGCAAGGCTTCTGAGTCATGTAGACTAATTTTCCAGGAGAACGGGACTGAACTCCCACCCATGTCGCTGTTTCCACTGCCAGGGCAGAGCTGAAGTGTGTCTTGGTCTCCGCTCCACCATCTCCCCTTTATCTTTCATTGCACAGAGCTGAGCTGCATTTATTAAGGGATGAGCCTTAACACTTGCAAGGAGTGAAATTCTTGAGGCAGAGGAGCTAAAACAACCATTGCTTGCACTGCCTGTTTACCTTCTAATTGCGGCTGACTCCTGCCTTTCCACGTTCCTGGTGCTGGAAAAGGGAAGAACAGATCTAGACAATGTAATTTAATACCCCAAACATACTTCCTTAATTGCAATCCCCACAAGCCAGCCACACAAAACTCTAAACAAATTCGATTAATTTATTTCAATTTGCACGTCTCCTTCTCAGATGGTAATTAATGGAGGGAAACAATTAAGGTAAACACAGCACAGCTGAGAGAGCTGTCCTTGCTAAAAGTCACATTTTATTTTAATAATGCTGTATTTATATAAGTTCAGCGCTTTTAACAAGTTTCCCATTTCCTCAATGTTTAACCAGTCCTGTAAATATTCTGCCTGGGCTGAAACAGTTTTGTGAAATCAACAGGGAGGACACGGGGAAGGGAGAGACCCAATCACCGACAGGCACTCGGGGGGACGTGGGCTGTGGGAAGAGACTCAGGCATGGCAACAGTATATATATAGAGAGCCCTATATGATCTCCTTCTCTCCACAGGCTGCCACGCTCCAACCGAGTTCTGGTGACAGTTGGCTTTGGTTGGGTTGTGGTGCCCTACGCTGAGGGAGACCTCACCAACCCGCTGCAGCAAACATTTCCCCATCCCTGGCTGTCAGCTCCCACTCTTACAATCCTACGCATCCAGACTGAAGCTAATTGGTGTTTGTTAAGGCTTTGAGAGACCCCAAGAGAGCCATTGGCATCAGTGATGGCCATCCGGGGGACACATCTCACCTGCACCCTGCCGTGGCAGGGGCTGGACAGAGTGGTGCTGGGGGTGATCCTGCACCTTTCACCCCCTGCTCACCCTCAGGTGTGTCGCTGTTGTGGGACTGGGGACAGTCACACACTGGGAGGGGTTAATTCCTCCTCTGGGTGCTCCCCAAGGGGCTGAAAGGTGGCCCTGAATCAGGCGGTGTGGGAGGGCTGGGAGGCAGCCCCATGCAGCTGCCCCAGATCCAGGGCTCCTGGGCTGCAGGTTGGCAGCATCACTGACAGGCACATATGGGTTTTATAAAGCCTGTAGGAAAAGCTTGTCCCAGTAAGTCTGTTTACTAAAGGTGTAAATGTCCCACAGTCACACTGAGACAGCCCCACCTGATGCATCTTCCCAGGTTTCCTGCTCCTGCGTGAATCAGGTCTTGGCTTTGCATGGCTCCTGTGTGCAGCACAGCCTGGGGATGTGCCAGTGAGGCACCTCCAAAATGCCACCAAACGGGGGGGGGCAAAGACATTTGTCCAGCTGCTGCTCGATCTCTGCTCTGGGTTGCCTTCAGCACATCTGCCATCACCCTGCTCTGCTCCACACGGGACAGACACTGATGTCACACCAGGCACAGCCTGGCCGGAGGAAGTGATGGGGCCATTTCTTCAGGGGGATTGGCAGGTCCCACTGCTGCTGCTCCAGCGATGGCTTTGAGATGCTTTTTTCATCACTTGTCATTTTCAGTATTTGAATACATCCCATAGGTGAGTTTCCTTGAAAGAGATAGTACATCTGTCGTCCTTGCTTTCCTTTATATTTTATTTTAAAGCAGGAACAATATAATCTGTCTTTCATTGCACCGGCAGGTATTACTAAAGAATGGAAAAAAAAATCAGGTGCTGGTTTTCTCCCTTTTCCTCCCACCTTCATTAACCTTAACATGTACTGTGCTCCTCTTCCAGCGTGAGCAAGGCCTTGCTGGAGCAGAAGATCTTAGCTCGAACAATCTCGTGTTGATTTTCCACTATCTCAAGTACCGGCTGGTCTGATTAGTTTGGAAATTCGCCATTTGTTAAAGAAAGACGAGGCGCAGCCTGACACCTGCTGTATTAATTACTTGCCTCTTTAGTTAATTGCTTGCCCACAGTATTATGTGGGGGAAGTTGTCACCAATGTCTCCAGTTGAAGGCGCTGAACGGGAAGGAAGGAAATGATGCTGTTGGAGAAGAGGTCGGGGCAGCTGGAGGATACGTTTTTGGGATGGTGGGAGCAAGGCTAGTACTAGTTCTGGTTTGCACCTCCCCAGGGATGAAAAATCCAGGTGCAGGTTACATCCCAGCATCCACAGAGGTGGGGGCTGGATGTGGTAGGAAGAGGGACCCATTTGAGGAGTGGTCCCATGACTACCAGGGACCTTGTTGGGTGACCCTGGACAACACGTTGCCTCTTTCTACCCCCCCCCACCCAGTTCCTTCCTACAAAATCCAGAGAAGGATACAGATATGCATTTGAAAAACTCCAATGACAAGTGTTATATAAAGGCCAGAAATCATTACTAGTTACTGTTGGGATGCGCAGGAAAGGAGTACACACGGAGATGGAAAAATACAGGGAGGAAACGAACCCGAGCAGCAGCAAGCACAGCGTGGTGGTGCAGGCGGGATGGAGCTCTTGTGCTGCAGGGCCAGGCAGCTCATCTCCCTCGGACCCCGAGTGCCTCTGAGGAGTTTATGCAGATATGGACCCATCTCCCCACGGCTCTGGCTGCTGATTTGGGGGTGACGCTGCCGTGCATGCCACCACTGAGCCTGGGGCAGAGAGGCTGGAGGTGCCCGTAGCTGCCAGCCCCAGCTGTGCCAAGCAGGAGCAGATCTGGCCTCTCCATGGGCTCACGACAGAGGACAAGGTGAAGGAGGAGCCCTCAGAGCTGGGGAATGAGCTGTGCCTGGCTGCTCCGAGTCCTCTGTGTCCCCACAGACAGAGTCAGGCTACAGCAGCCTGGGTCTAAAAGCTGCTTAAAATAGACCTTGGAGAGTAGAGCATCTCAGGAGGGGTGGTTTAGTAGGACCCAGTAATGAGCTCAACATCCACCTCACAGTCCCACCGGATGCTGGGGTTACCTCACCCAGGTAGACATTTAGGGCAAGGTTGGGAGAGTGGAAGAGTGGATGCGGCCAGTTCCCTCCCAGCTGCCCCCATCCAGATCCCAGCTGCTCAGTGAAGAAACCTGACATTCCAGTGGGGCTGTGAGATGCGGGGGTCTTCTCTTGCAAGGGGCTGTGAGACCACTGTTATGTACCAGCTGTGTGCTGAGACAAGAAGTTGCCTCCTCTCCCGCCTTTGCGCTGAGGCTGTGATGAGCAGGGTGGCTGGAGGAGGATGGGGAGGAACAGCCCCAGTCCCCTGCTCCAGTCCCAAGAGGGCAAAGACGACCTTGCTGGTTGGAGTGGAGAAAGGATCTACCAGGACAGACCCTGGGAAAGAGGAGGTGGCATCATGACGCACTGCAGCAGTCCCAGCTTCACTTCTGTGCTGACGGAGAGCTCAGGGCAGCCCAGCCCTACTCAACTGTGCAGGGCCAAGGCTGAGAGTGGGGCTGCTTTTGGGGCTGGGACTGAGAAAAGCGTGGCCAAGGCTCCGGCAGCGGCTGATGCTGCACATCCCCTTCGCTGTGCCTTCCTCCTCGCCTGCACGCAGCCTCTTCCTGACATCTAGTGGGAGTAGGACAACATGGCAAAGGGATCTGGTGCCAGCTCCGGACTCCAGACACAGACACAGGGAAGAGGTGAGGTCGGAGCAAGAGGCAGGTGAGAGTTGTCCCAGCCAGACGTCCCCATGCTCAGGGTTGACGACCATCCCCTTCTCCATTCAGGGCCACCCTCTCGTTTTAGAGCCCATGCGTGCCTCCCTGGCTTGTCACCCATCCCTAAAGCCAGCTGCCAAAATCTAACCTGCTCCTGGCTCGCAGCCCTGTGCCCACGGTTACAAAGTTGGGACAGGGACAGATGCTCTCCACAGCATTCGAAGGACATTGCCACCCTCCAGGGTCATCCCACACTGGTCAGTACGTCTACCACACTGGTTTCCTGGTTCCCATCCTTCCCGAAAGCCTTTAGCTGCAATGGCAGCCAGCAGCTAGTCCCTCCTGCCTTCTTTCACATGCTCACTTTCTGCAAGCAAAACCTTATTTTTTTCCCTTGTTGCCAGGATGGCACCTGTCCACACATCCTCAAATCTCCCTGGTGATGCCCAAGCACTTTCATCAATGAGTGGCTGAAAGTTAAACACTAGCAACAAAAACAACAACAACAAAAAATGGTCTTTATTTCAATGACCAGGAAGAAAATTTAATTCAAAGAGCAAAGATACTAATACAAACCCCAAACGGGAGTGATTTGCACGAGTCCCTTCCCCAAGCAGCCAGGCAGATGTGGCTCTGGTCCCCAGCTCTTCCCCAGCATGGATGTGGTGCAGACCCACGCTTCTCCCCTGCATCCCCCCATGCCACCCCTTTGACGGAGGGACCTGCAGCGGCATGGGAGCTCCCACACCTGGGGAATGGGCAATTTGGGGGTTAGGCGAGGGGTGAGGCATCAGTGGGTGAGCTCACACTGACCCTGCGGAAAAGAAAGGCACTTCCCAAACTTCAGTGGCATCCTGCCACCTGCACGCACCTGCCCCGGGATGAGACATCCCTCCATCACCTACCCCTGCCCACCCCGATCTGACATCCCGAGGATACGGCCCCTTGGGGGAGTCATGGTGTGCCAGTGACAGCAGCAAATTTGGGGAGGAGGTGGCTCAAAGGTAGAGAAGCAAATCCAGCTTTGAGTTGTCCTCAGCCGCCCTGCACTGAATATGGTCCCCAGGGAGCCAGCCCCCAGCTCCCCCTGACTGCTGCTCCGGGGAGGCACTTTGCTGGAGAGAACGGACCGAGACCTCTCACTGGTGGAGAGAACAACAGGGAAAGGTGGTGGCCCTGGGTAGGGACCTCTCCAGAGCTGCACCCAGAGCCTCCTGCCCCGGGCACAGCTCAGCAACACATGCAGTAAGGATCACTGCAGCCCCAGAGTGGTTTTCTCTCCCCCTCACACATCCCACAGCCCACTGAGACCCGAGATGGGCTACGGAGCCTTTGAGAAAAGCAGGAAAAAATTCTGGAAGCAACGTTAATCCGATGACTAAGTGGAAAGTGGATGTCACTCCCAAAATTCAACCCGAAGCCACTGAAATTGTGGATGGGAGACAAAAATCTCAAACCTTCAGGAATTCCATGGAGGAAAGCCTGCTCTGTCCAGGGGCACGGTCTTTGCCCTGTGTTTAGAGACAAGCAGCAGGCAGGCACTTGCAGACAGGCACTTGCTCCCCTGACATGGGGCACTCAGCCTCGATCACTGGTCCTACCCCCTCCCCGTCTCTCCAGAGGTTTGGCTCCCTTTGACTTTGCCCTGTGCTCTTTGGGGGGATCCTGAACTGTTCTGGGTCCCAAGTGCAAGGACACAGCCTCAGCTCAGATCCTGATTTTCTCCTGAGGCAGAAAGTTTGTAACAAACACTGAACACAAGAGTAGAAAGTCCCACAAAACCACTTCCAGGCTTAATTCGCTCATGCCATCAGCTCCTTCCAGCCCACAGCCACCTGCAACCTGAACCCAGCCAGGCTCAGGAACAGCAGCCTTTGGGTGGGATGTAAAGCACCGACGCTGCCAAGTCCCCTCATTCCATGGCACTTCACGGCAGTGGAGACAGCACTTGAGGAAGTGGCCGGCGAGTTCGGCACAGTGAACATGGCAGAGCACTGATGCAGAACGGTGGGAAGGGGACGTCTGGACCTGGGCGCATTCAGAGAGCAGCATCTCCTCCTCACGTGGCCATGGAGGTGGTTAGGAGCAAGACCATGCATTTCAGGTTGTTTAATTTTACCTTTCTTCTCGTTCGGATAGAAATTAAGTCAAAGTCGTAAGTGGAGGCACAGTCATCAGCTCCTGAGGCTGGGGGAAGCCATCGGGACCTCTCTGCCTCCTGGTGCCAGCTCTCCCAGGCCTCTACATCTGCTGCACAGATCAGGACCACCTACCAAAAATCCCTATATTGCCCTTCAATGAGGAAGAGCCAAAACAGGGGCGATCTGGCACTCTGTCCTCTGCCCCAAGGAGAATTCTCCTTAGCGCCAAAGCAGCTCAGCGAGTGATTTTGGTTCCCAAGACACAATCCAGCTTTCCAGCCCAGTCCCCTCTCCGGCGGCACAGCACAGCCGTGTCACCGAGCAGCTCCCGGCGGCGGTCTGGACGGTGTAGTGTTGCTGCCAGCGCGCCACTGGCACCACCAAGCCGAGCAGAGGGTGCCCAGCTCATCACTTTTTGGGGAGGGGGGGCTCAAACCACACGCAAAATCATAGAATGGTTTGGGTTGGAAGGGACCTTAAACATCATCCAATTCCAACCCCCCTGCCATAGGCAAGGACAGCTTCCACCAGACCAGGTCACTCAAAGCCCCATCTGAGAAGCAACACACAGAGAAACCCAAGAGAGTAGAGGTCTCCCCTGCAGAGAGGCCGGGGGGCTCAGACGTGGCCCCGGGGGCTGCGTTCGGGCAGCGGGTGCCCGGCCCGGGGCTGCTGCAGCAGGGCGGCGAGGATGCGCTGCAGCTGGATGAGGCGGGCACGCAGGGAGGTGGTGGAGAAGAGATTCAGCTGGTAGGAGGGGTCAAGGGGCAGGATGGAGATGAGCCACCAGCACCATGTCGGGCCATCTGCCAAAGCCTGGATGGGGGAGAGAGAGAGAGAGACCCTCGGGTCAGGAACTGCAAGGTGAACACGCGGCCTTTGGGCAGCATCGCTGACGGGAAGCATTTGCTCCTGTCAGGATAGCAATGCCAGCTTTGGTGGAGGTATTCCTCCGAACAGTCCTTTTGTCTGCCCAGGCTCAAAACTGCTGGATAAACTAATTTAATTTCCAGACAAGCATTCCCCAGGGAGCCTCCAGACACAGATGTAACTGGGAAAAAGTCTATACTAAAGAGACAAAGAAATATCTTGTGCATTTCCTTGTCTAAGGCAATGCTTTTTGTAAACAGGGGCCAAATCCTGCATGATCGGTGTCTTTTGGGGCATTTGCCTTGTCGTCACTCAGAGGCAAGGCGCAGGCCAGGCACCACCGTTGGGCAGTGCTTTTGTAAACTGGCTTTTTTAAAACCTGAGCAAACTAAGAGGGAAATGCTTGATTCAGCTGAAGGAGGGTGAATCGTTCTGTAATTCTGAGCACAGCGTTGATGCAACTGCTGGCCAGGACAGCCTTAGCCTGGGACAAGCCAGCAAGAGCCTATTTGTAATGATCCAGGCAGGAAACACTTTCTTAAAAGAGTGAAAATTAAATTTTGGACTTTTTTCTTTTTTTCCTTTATAGAATCTGAATTTGCCAGAGCAACTTAATAAGCAAACTGGATCCTGCCCTCTTAGCTCTTCTCCTCTGGCCAACTATAGCTGTCTCACAGGAACACGATGGGAAAGGAGACCACGGACTCGCTGAGCTGTGGGGTTCAGTGTTTTGCCCT